>JAFIRS010003469.1:0-132963 GCA_018342105.1 Gonioctena quinquepunctata
GGAAATGCCCTTTAAAAAACAATTACATGTATAGAGGGGGGGGGGATTCAATTTAACCCCGTTTAAATTAAGGGAAAATCCCTAAAATTTCCCGTTGATGTCGACGTAGATTATCATTTGAGGAAATCTTTACCACAATCAAAAACCCATTTCACCGACAACCAAAAACCCCTGGAGGAGAATTTTTGATTCGAAATCCCTTCTCCGAAATATTTCAGTGAAATCCCCCCACCATACAACAAGTCCGAGGGGGATGCCAATCAAAAGGGTTTTGGGGGGATTTTTTTGACTTTAAAAGGAATCATCAATAATCGAGTTCATTCTTAGCTCTCTAAACGCCCTCCTCGTTTGGAGGTAAAGGATTCATGAAGGTCGATGCACAAATATGTATGCCTCCCCCACAACATTAGTCAAGGTCAAAAAAACATCGGTAAATTTGGGTTTCCCCGAAACAACCCAACATAAAAATTTTAATTTAAAAGGAACCTTTCATATTCAAGGTCAAGCGAATTCAAAGTCGCCAAAACCCCCCAATAAAAAAAACTAAATGAAAAATTCAAAGTCAAATCTCGGTCAAAACACACCCCAAAAAATTTGAACTATTAAGGTAAAAAGACGTAAAAAGTGGGGGGGGAGCCCAAACCCCTTAAATCTCCTACTTATATTTTTTTTTTTTATTTTTTTTTTTCTATATATATTTTTTTTTTTGTTTTTTAATATTTTTTTTTTTCAATTAAACTATAAAAAAAAAATAGAATAATCTTATAATGAAAAAAATTCATAGAGGTTTGGGGATGCCAAAAAAATAAAAAACTTTTTTTCAAAAATACAAGAATGGGTAAGAGTCAGAAGGCCAACAGGAAACAGGGAAAGTTGGTTTTTTTATTTCCCCCAATATGGGGAGCTTAAAAAAAATTTCGACGACTCAAAAACATAGAACAGGATTAGGATCATATGGATATAATTGTCCCCCTCGGAATGCTGGAACTTAGATGAGGTAAGTGATTTTCAAACCCAAAATTATAAGTGTTTTATAATGAGTCGAAATTTAATCAAAATGATGGCCAGGATCTATGTCAAAATTCCACCAGTTATTATGAATATATTACCATTATGGGAAACCAAAGTTCAGAATCATAATAACGTTTCCCCAAACCAACTTTTGGAATTACTGCTTCATCCCGGGCCCCCAACGAATGTTCGGATAAAATAGAGGATCTGTTGAAATCTATCAAATATAAAAAAAGACAGATACGGGTTTAGGGGATATTAATATTAACCTTCGATAGTGCCTCAAATATTTAACCAATATATCTATTTTACAGAAAGAGGATTCATAACCTATATAAATAATCCAACACGCGTTACAGATCAATCCAAAAGCATTATTGATCATATATTTGTTAGAAACAAAAACAACTGAAAAAATATCAATATTTTCCTCGATTATTGAACGAACATAACAGACCATTTCACTACATCTCCCCATCCTAAAAAAAATCAAATGTAAATAAAGAACAAAACGAAAAGTCCTTCGTTATTATACAAAAACAAATGATAAAAATTGAACATTCTATGCAGAATAAAAAATTAAGGGAAGTTTTATTTTTTGTGATGAAGCACAAAAGTTTATAACAATTTTCTCATTACTAAAATAACAAAACATTTAAATATTTGAAAATTACACAACACAAAATAATGGCCTCCAACTTGGATCAAACCATGGATAACTCATGGATTAATAGAATCTATAAAAATAAGATTTGAAACTGAAACTAAATAAAGAATTTAATCCAGAATTGAATACTGCCTACAAAGATATTTGGTTCAAAAACTATTAAGAATGACAAAAAAAATGAATACTAACAAAGATAAATTAAAGGCAAAGGGGACTGCAAAAAAAATTGGGAAATAATAAACGAACTAACAAAACAAAACTTCAAAAAAATTAAAATAGGCAAAATAAAAGTCAACGATACAATATTATTAAAGATAGAGACAAAGGAGGCATTTAATGAATACTTCACAGATGTAGGGATAAAATGACCAAAAAACCAAATACTACACCCCCCAATTTTATAAAAGATAAATCTGTTACCAGCTCACTCTTCCTCACACCTGTAAATAAAAGAGATTTAGAAATTATTTCTAAATTAAAAAAATTGTGCACCTGACCCGATGGAATAAAACAAAACTAATTAAAGCTTATCACCCTTATCTAGTGGAACCATTAACCTATATAATAAAATTTAATTTTCAAACAGGAACAATACCAACACAATGGAAAAATCAGAGTTACCCCATTTTCAAATCAAGTGTCAAATCAGAAATGGGAAAAATACCGGCCAATCTCTGGATTGATAACTGCGAAAATACTGAACATGCCTTTAAAATCACGCTTGGTAAATTTTTATGAAAAAAAAGTTTTAAAAGAGAACAAATTCGGTTTCAAAAAAAGTAGTACCGAACCCATATTGAATTTCATACCCCAAACCAGGGCCTTGGATGATTCCAAAAATGCCTAGAGTTTTTTTTGATTTAGCATATTTTTTGATACAGTTTCACACGAAAACTGTTAAACAAACTTTATGTGCCGAAAACCAACAAAACAATTTTCAAAACTATCTATCTCACAGAAGCCAACGTGTAAAAATCTGACAGTATTTTAAGTTCTCGGAATTTTTTTGTTGGGGCCAGGTTTAAGTTTTAGGTCCGATAATTTTTTTTAACTTATATCAACAACCTTTGAATTAGAAATATTAAAGGTCACCCCATTTCATACCGCTTGATGATACAACAATCATTTTCAAAGCTAAAAAGGGAAAAGGGAAAACAAAGAAAAAGTTTTAAAAAACACATAAAGATATGGTTGAATGAAAATCTCCTCAATCTCAATGTTTCAAAAACCAAATTTATAACATTTTTCTTCAAAATAACCAACAACCCGAGATACAAAAAAATTCAGATACATCGGCCAAATTGCCCTAAAAAACCCCGGAACCGCCCAAATATTGGGGAAAGTGGCGAAAAAAAATATCTAGGTGTATTTTTGGACCAGCGTATGACATATAACTTTTCTCTCCCCTATGGTAAAAGACTTAGGCAGCTGACATATAAAAAAATACAACCTTCGGGTGTTCTTACTAAACAAAAACCCGATGATAATTTACAATTCCCTGGTTGAATCAAATTAATTGATATTGTATAACAGTATGGGGTGGAGTATTCGAAAATGTACCAAATAATATTCAAGGGCCCAAAATTCAATTATAAAAATAATCTTTGGAAAACCTAAAGTTTTGGATAACAACTATTGTATAAGGAAACCAATTTACTTGATTGGAGTCTTATACGCGTTCCAATGTCCCGTTTGGACTTTCCAATAAAACAACTCAAAACACGATTAAAACTAAGAATACCAGATATGACAAAACTTGTCCTCCCCATTTTTAAAAAGTCATACGAGAGAACAAATTTTATTTTGGTTCCAAAACTATATAAATATACCATAAAGAAAACTTCCAAATTTCCCAAAATATATAAAACAAACATCAAAATTTCATTATTGATACAACCAAATAATGACCCCCCTGAAAAGGGACCTTTATAATTGAATCCGTTACCCAATAAGAATCCTTTTTTAACCGAACTGAATATATTGTAAAATAAAAAACCCAAAGGTTTTACGTTGCACCAACCCCTTTTTTCCCATCATCATGTCCTCATAATATACTATAAATATATCACTACCATGTTCCGCTCTACCAACTTTCTCTGTTATATCGTGTGTTCGGGTATTATCTTATATTTATATACTTAGTGATTATTATATCTGTCCTACCATGTTCGATTTATGTGTCACCATGAGGCGGGATGGGGGAAAAAAAACAAGCCAAATGCGCTTATTTGCCCTTCCACCATCCCCGAATGGTCCAAATGACGTAAACAAAGGGTAAACCTTTCAAAAAAAATAAACAAACTTCAAACTTCAAAAACTTCAAACTTCAAACTTCAAACTTCAAACTTCAAACTTCAAACTTCTTCCAATGGGTTTCATCCTTCTATTATTTTTTTTGCTTTCAAAAATTATCGACCTTGGTCTATGGGTCGTTACGTTCGGTACAAATTTTGCAATCGATTTCAAACTAACTTTCCGATGAGATAGATACTTGAAACTTTGAACATAGCTAAAAAACTGGATGACAATGCAATATTTACTGATTCCATCCGTATGGTCTGTCTTTCTGTTCGGTACAAATTTTGTTATTGATTTCAACAATTTCCAAATTAGTAAGATTATTCGTGCATCAATTACACTAGTTTACAGTACGTCTGTTGCCGGAAAATTTTGTGCTGTGCTGATTCAGATATCTACGTTCAAAACAGAAAAAAAAATAATTTTAGCCTTGAGAAAGAAATTTTTTCCTTTATAGTCTTGTGCCAACAACTGAAGCTTTTTTGAAAGATTCAAATCTTTAGAAGATCATCTAACCTGTTTTGTAAAAGAATTTTGCTCATTTGATCCATCTTCAAAATCACTATTTTTCTGATGGGGCCTTTTTTTCTTTGTACTAACGGTTCAAATAATTCAGGCACTGAAGAGTCAGGTGAATGTTGCCCGGGTGAAAACAAGTTTACTTTTGGGGACTGCCATTTACTCGATTTTTAGCATTCATGCCTTTTAGTTAATTTTAAAAGTAACGTCATCGAGATGATTTTTTGGTTTCTTCAAATGGTTGTGTTCCAATTTAAAAGCAATTCTTTGTCATCTTTCTATAATTTAAAATAACACACGATTTACGAACAAAAAACAGGAGCCCAAAACTTGTAATTTTCATCCAAAAACATCTCAAAATACAGAAAAAGGGATTTTTTAAAGAATTTATATAACTTTTCTACAATCGTTAAACATATATTCTTCACATACAGTGCTTCTCAGAAGTCCCCTTCCCCTCTTTTTTAACATTATACATAAACAAGGAAATTTGGAAACGAATATTGAAGGCTTTAAAATTCCCTCACTAGTATGATGACGAAATCGTCAAAAATGACGTCACAAGGCCATTTGACCAATAATTTTGAATGGAAACCCTACGGCAAGTGACACCTCTTTAAAGGTATGGAAAACCCCATTCAATGATACTAATTTTGTTTGTGTTGATGGTAGTTTTTAACTCGCCTTTGAAAACGCAAAGCCTGATGAATTAAATCGTTAATACTAAAATTTCAAATTCAAGCTCCGCCTCTATAGGTCAAAAGCTACGATTTTGTTAGTCTCCTAATTCGACGTTTTGTAATTGTCCGTTTTGATTTAATAATTTATTGTTTTATCGAACGTTTAATGTTTTTAGCGTTTGGATTTTAATATTTTTTACATTTTGATAATTTGTTAAACTGTTGTGACCGAACGCTAAGTGCTCCAAAAGCGAAAATGGTACGTGCTTTAGGTGATAAAGTAGCAGGATCCTAATTCTTTGGGCAAACTGGACAAAATATTTATGCAGCAGGCATTTTAATGAGAGGTTTCCCGATCGCCCCTTTTGAGGACTTATTTAAGGGTTCTTCGTAAGTTTGAAACAACGGTAGTATTAATGATGCCGATTTGGCAGACCACAAATTTTGATGAGAAAAGATTGATATACTGGCAGAAGTAATAGTTAATCCATTCTTCAACAACTACGTTGCATCTACCTGTGAAGTCAGTCGATACAGTACACAGGGTGTTGAAAAAACAAATTTCATCCATACACATAAAAATGGTTATCTTCCGACGACGACCCGACCGAAATAGAATTTTGTGTATGGAAACTAAAATTAACCAACAGCCAACCATGTCAAACAATTTGTTTAAGTAAAAGTACCTTCTATCTAAATGGAAATGTTAATACACAGAATGTGAGGTATTGGAGTGACGCAAATCCTCACCTGTTTCGTGAAACACATACCCAATTTCCCCAGAAGGTGAATATTTGGGCAGGTATCCTGGGAAACTACATCGTTGGGCCTCTTCTTTCAAATACTAATTTAACTAGTGAGGTTTATCTGGAGCTGTTGCAAAACGCAATAGAACCGTTAATTCTTGAAATTTTGGAAGATAATCCAGATGAATTCGGCAATTTGGAAATAACATTCCAACAGGATGGTGCTCCTCCACACTATTACGGTGCAGTAAGACGGTAGATGGATTGGACGACGAGGTTCAACGGAAAGGCCAGCTCGATCACCGGACCTCACACCTTTGGATTTTTTTCTGTGGTTCAATGTGGTTTAATCGGAGGTTTACGCCACTGAACCTGAGAATATTGACGTTTTAAAACAACGTATTGTTGCAGAATGTGAAGCTGTTTCTGCAGACACGTTTGCAGAAGTACGAGAAGAGTTTAAAAATAGGATATTCCACTGTCAGGAAGTAAATGGAGGTCACTTCGAGCAATTTCTTCAAGTAGATACTGATTCTTAAATCTGTAATTAATATTATACTGAATGGAATTTAAATTTTAATGTTTACTAATGAGCCATTAGAACTGCCATAAACACAAACAAAATTACCATCATTGAATAGGTTTTTTCGATACCTTTTGAAAGAGGTGTCGCTTGCCGTAGGGTTCCATTTAAAATTATTGGTCATAATGGCCTTGTGACGTCATCTTTGACGATTTCGTCATCTATCATCACTAGTAGGGGAGTTTACAACCTTTAATATTCAGTTTCCAAATTCCACTTGTTTATGTATAATCGTTCCAAAAATAAGAGGGGGAAGGGGACTTTTGAGAAGCACTGTATGTAGCAAAAATGATTTGGGTTGTTAAAACAACGTCTCCTCGAACTTCTCATGTCACAAAAACATCAGCTAACACATTCTTAACACAGTGAAGTACGAAAGTTTTCAACGAATAAATACGCATAAATAATCAAAATAAAAAAAAGTACTTTGAGCTGCATAAAAACTTTTGATGATAGATTTGAAAGGAACATGTTATAAGTGAACATTATCGACCATAAAAATCACGGCAACAGGCAAAAAGTTAAATTTTGTAAACTAGTGTTATCTGTTGCATGCGCCCCACGTTTTTGTTTGAAATACAATCTTTATGTGGTTAGGAATCGGTATGGGGTGATTAATCTGTATGGGGCTAGGACAAATGATTTTGTACTCTTTCGTTCCTTTTTAAACTTGTTTTTATTTGAAAAATCGTTCTAACTGTGCTCATGAAATATATTCAATGTGATGCTTATCTCAGCCTAGTGTAGCGTCTGACTGTTCAGTAAATGATATTTTTCCATCCTTCGTATTTGAATATAGACAACCCAATATATCGGTTCTGATTTCATTTTGTTAAGACTCAATCGAGGCTTCACCCATCATGCTATTGCATAGTTTGATTGCTCTATAAAGGAAACCTACGCGTGACCGCGATATATTCACCATGTTGATCGTCCTTTTGAAACCTAAACGCCGCGTAAATTGAATCTATTATAACGTGCATGACCATCCGCGTGCGGTTCATGCATCAATAGAGTTAGTTCTGAATTATTACTTCAATGTAGATGCTTCCAATAGTAGTCCATAGATAAAATTTGTAATCTAGTTAAAGCCAATTACTCCTATTAATCACAATGTTCTGTGCGCTGCGCAAATTCATTGCTAAACTAGTTTTGAAATTTCTCGAATTCGGTCGGTCGGAGCTGCATCTTGCATTCAAGGGTAAACTAGACAATGCAATGGAACTGGAGTAGTTGGAGGAATCTCAATAAGGCACCTCAATACGTGAAATATGTATGGAAATTCGATAGATCCCAACGTATACCTCTTGGTAGGAGAAAACCGGCTATAACTATGCTTCGATGAAGTCATGTCGTTGATAGCTGTAGAAAGTTAATTGAGGAAAAGTTTTGCTGGATCTGTTACTATCAGATAAGCACGTGTGTACGTGCGGACGAAGGACAAACGGTGACTGCAATTGATGAAGACGATTACATACATAGAACTTCAAATTGCTTGAATTCAAATATATTTGTAACACTCAACAATAGTCCCACATTATTTCACAATGAGAAGGAAACCCTCTTGACATTCGTAATCATATTGAGAATGGCAACAACAATGGGAAAATACAAATTCTAAACTGAGGGAAGTCAAACCTTCTGTCACACATGTCTCACATCGAAGTACCTACTTATTGGTGAAAACCAACCGATTTGTGAAATTTGTGAATGCGAAATGACGATCAAACATATTAAAGAAGATTGTCCTCTTCATGCACCATCACGAGAAATGTTTAAAGTACCCAAAAACTTGTGCTCAGCCCTTTGCAATCAACGAACATCTATAATTAATCTAATGAATTTTTGTAAGCAAGTAAACTTGCTGAAAGCATCATAAAATGACAAGGAAAAATAGAGAGAGCGGTTAGTGACCTCAGCAGTTGGAACCGCTATAAAAAAGAGAATTGAAAGAAACACTGAAATCAATTATTGCATTCTGGAAAAAAAAAAGGTTAGAAGCATTTTAATGAATCCACAAGCGCCTTAACTTTATTCACTAATTGAACTCCATAAAAAAAATCACCCCATTGGTCTTGCGGTATCTTTCATTACAGCACTGTTAGTGAAACTTTCCTGAGAACGAATCGACTTGATCAGGAAATATTTCTTTCCAAAATGTATCTTGAAAAACAGTTATTAACTAATGAATAAATTTTGAATAAACGACCAGGCAACTCCAAATTTATCTCCTTTGATGTTCAAAATTAATTTCACCAGGAGAAATTATCATACTGATAGAGAATCTGTTGGTTAGGATTGATGTTAATCCGATTATTGAACGAAATATATTCGATTTGCTTAGGGTTTGTTCAATTCAAAATTATTTTAAATTTAACAATGATTTTTATACTTCTGATAAAAGATATTCATGGCAACTTAGAGAAAAAAAATCACAATAATCTCCAGTTTTTTTATATCGGTACAGGTATGTGGACGATATTTCAGTGTGCTTTGTGGAATCTGAAAGACAATTTTGAATGTTCTTTCACTCTATCAGTTCTTTTACCATTCAATTGAATTCACAAAATAAATTATCTGTTTCTCTGAACTTTTTAAAACTGACTAACAAAAGTCGTCAATGTACATAGTTTTTCAGTTTCCTATGAACCTTCATATACAGACATCACAATATACAGTACCTCAACACAACCATACCAACATGAATTAGCTGCATATAACAGATACAAAGATAAATCAATATTCGCCTTTCACAAGAAAAAACTTTGATAAAGAGTTAAATATAATTGAATAGATTGCAAACGAATCAACATAATACATATAAAGACTATAGCTTGTGGTGTTGTCTGAGAGTGCTCAAGACGGGGTTAATTCCGGAGCTTGTGGTGTTGTTTGAGGGTGCTCAAGACGGTGTCAAATCCGGAACTTATGGTGTTGTGTGAGAGTGCTCAAGACAGGGTTCAATCCGCAGCTCGTGGTGTTGTGTGAGGGTGCTCAAGACGGGTTTTCCGGAGCTTGTGGTGTTGTGTGAGGGTGCTCAAGACGGGGTTAATTCCGGAGCTTGTGGTGTTGTATGTGGGTGCTCAAGACGAGGTTGATTCCGGAGTGTGGTGTTTTTTGGGAGTGCTCAGGACGAGGTTGATTCCGGAGCTTGTGGTGTTGTTTGGGGGTGCTCAAGAGGTGTCAAATCCGGAACTTATGGTGTTGTGTGAGAGTGCTCAAGACAGGGTTCAATCCGGAGCTCGTGGGATTGTGTAAGGGTGCTAAAAACGGGTTGATTCCGGAGCTTGTGTGAGGATGCTCAAGACGGGGTTTATTCCAGAGTTGTGTGTTGTGTGAGGTGTCGAGACGGGGTTTATTCCGGAGTTTGTGGTGTTGTGGGGGTGCTCGAACGGAAATTAAATCCGGAGCTTGTGGTGTTATGTGGGTATGCTTGAAACGTGGTTTACCGGAGCTTTTGGTATTGTGTGAGGGTGCTCAAGACGGAGATAATTCTGGAGCTTGTGGTGTTGTGTAAGGGTGCTCGAAACAGGGTTCAATCCGGAACTTGTGGTGTTGTTTGAGGGTGCTCAAGACTTTGTCAAATTCGGAACTCATGGTGTTGTGTAAGAGTGCTCAAGACGTGGTTCATTCGCAGCTTGTTGTGTTGTGTGAGGGTGCTCAAGACGGGGTTCAGTCCAGAGCTTGTTGTGTTTCGTGAGAGGGTCAAATCCGGAGTTCATGGTGTTCTGTGGGGGTTCTCAAGACGGGGTTTATTCCGGAGCTTGTTGTATTGTGTGAGAGTGCTCAAGACGGTGTTCATTCTGGGGCATGTTGTGTCGTGTAAGGGTGCTCAAGACGGGGTTTATTACGGAGCTTGTTGTGTTGTGTGAGGGTGCTCAGACGAGTTAATTCCGGAGCTTGTGGTGTTATGTGGGGGTGCTCAAGACGGGGTTTACCGGAGCTTTTGGTGCTGTGTGAGGGTGCTCAAGACGGAGTTAATTCTGGAGCTTGTGGTGTTGTGTGAGGGTGCACAAGACGGGGTTCAATCCGGAGCTTGTGGGGTTGTGTGAGGGTGCTCAAAACGGGGTTCATTTCGGAGCTTGTTGTGTTGTGTGA
This sequence comes from Gonioctena quinquepunctata, assembly GCA_018342105.1. NCBI lineage: Eukaryota > Metazoa > Arthropoda > Insecta > Coleoptera > Chrysomelidae > Gonioctena > Gonioctena quinquepunctata. The sequence goes on from JAFIRS010003469.1 coordinate 10,603, forward strand.
GAGAAATCGGGACGGTGGTAAATCCGGAGCTTGTTGTGTAAGGGTTCTCATGAGGGGTTTTTCCGAGTTTTGTGTTGTGTAAGGGTGCTCAAGACTTGATTCATTCTGGAGCTTGTTGTGTTGTGTCAGGGTGCTCAAGACGGGGGTGATGCGGAGCTTGTTGTGTTGTGGAGAGTGCTCAAGCGGGGTTTGATCCGGAGCTTGTTGCGTTGTATAAGGTAACTCAAGTCGGGGTTCAATCCGGAGCTTGTTGTGTTGTGAGAGAGGGCTCAAGACGGGGTTCATACCGGAGCTTGTGAAGTGTTGTGATATCTAATATGTGAAATTAATATGCATTTATATGTGTAAGCAATAATCTTTAAATAACTTCCATTCAACAATATCATTATATTATCTGAATACGGGATTAATAATGGAACATGAGCAATAGCCTGTGAAATAAATTCAATATATTAATATCATTATATTATATTGGTAAATAATTGATACTAAAACGTAAAAACATGCCTATCAAATAACTCACTGTAAAATTACGATTTACTGCCAAGCTGTCGGTTCTGAACTACTTCCACATTGTTAGCTATCATAATAAATATTCAATTGGTGCATACCATTCCAGATTCAGTGAGAACGTCACCTTACCTAAATAGAATCCCATTGCAGGAAATGTTGTCGGGACCAGGACTCAGGCTGAACTGATTCTCGATCGAATCCAATCCAAGAATTCCAAATTCGTGACTGGAACATGCCCTTATTCGAATTTTCTGAATGGATTTGCAATCTGAAATTCGCCTTAGAGAGTGGTCTAAGATATCTGTTTTGAAATTAGAACTAGATTTTTCCATGGAAAGAATAATGCATTCACCAAATTTCAGCTATAAACTTGTTGACATATGATGCTACAGGACAATTTCTACTTTGAAACACGATTTTCAGATACCATGGCTCCGTGGTTGGATAAAAGTCATATCGACTTGATGAGAAAAGTGTATCATTTCATTTGAGATATTGGATTAGTAGAGAAATATCATTAGAAGATTGTAGGGTATCGTAGAAGTTGAAGTGTAGTTCCTACATAATTATAAAGTACCTAGATTTGTTTTTGCTGAGTTAATATTATTTGCATCAGCTCGATGAACAGAGTGTTTCCTTTCATTCTGGATGGTGAATCATCAGATAAATATTATCGATACATTACAGGGTATCGTTGAAGTTTAGTTGAGTACCCCCATCTCTATAATGTTCCCAGATTTGTTTTTGCTGTAGCCAAAATTGATATTAATGCCATCAGTTCGATCAATGAAGTGTGTATTTCATTCTAGTTGTTAAATTGCTAGGGGAATATGATTGAGAGATCGCAGTGTAGTGCTGAAGCTGAATCGGAGGAAGTACATACAACGTTATATACATATGAAGCGTATGGACCTCATACATACAGTGCTTCTCAAAAGTCCCCTCCCCCCCTCTTATTTTTGGAACGATTATACATAAACAAGTGAAATTTGTAAACTGAATATTAAAGGTTGTAAACTTCCCTACTAGTGATGATAGATGACGAAATCGTCAAAGATGACGTCACAAGGCCATTGTGACCAATAATTCTAAATGGAACGGCAAGCGACACCTCTTTTAAAAGGTATCGAAAGAAGCTATTCAATGACACTGATTTTGTTTGTGTTTATGGCAGTTGTGGCAACTCGCTTTTAAAAAACGCAAAGCTGTGATGAATCAAATCAGTTAATACTAAAATTCCAAATTCAAGCTCCGCCTCTGGATAGTTGTCAAATGAGCTGACGTTTTTGTTAGTCTCCCTAATTCGACGTTTTTGTAGTATTGTTGATCGAACGTTTAACTGTTTTAGCAGCTTTTGGTACTGTCAATATTTTTGTACATTTCAATGATTCGTCAAACTGTTGTGAGCCGAACGTTTGAGTGCTTCAAGAACGGGTAGTATTAATGATGCGAAACGATCTGGCAGACCACAAATTCCGGATGAGAAAAAAATTGATATACTGGCAGAAGTAATAGTAAATCCTACTTCTTCAACAACTCACGATGCATCTACCTGTGAAGTCAGTCAAAGTACAGTAAAAAAACAAACTTCATCCATACTAATTAAAAATTGTTCATCAACTCTCAGACGACGACCCAGACCGAAGACTAGAATTTCGAAAATATGGAAACCAAAATTAACCAACAGCCAGACTATGTCAAAACAATTTGTTTTAGTGACGAAAGTACTTTCTATCTAAATGGAAATGTAAATACACAGAATTTGATGTATTGGAGTGACGCAAATCCTCACCTGTTTCGTGAAACACATACCAAATTTCCCCAGAAGGTGAATGTTTGGGCAGGTATCCTGGGAAACCACATCGTTGGGCCTGTTTTTTGAATACTAATTTAACTAGTGAGGCTTATCTGGAGCTGTTGCAAAACGCAATAGAACCGTTAATCCTTGAAAATTTGGAAGATAATTCCAGATGAATTCGACAATTCGGAAATAACATCTCAATAGGATGGTGCTCCTCTACACTATTGCGGTGCAGTAGGACGGTATTTGGATGAGGAGTATCGTGGTAGATGGATTGGACGACGAGGTTCAACGGAAGGAAGTTCAGGAAGTGAATGGAGGTCACTTCGAGCAATTTCTTTAAGTAGATACTGATTCTTAAATCTGTAAATAATATCATACTGAATGGAATTCAAATTTAATGTTTACTAATGAGCCATTGAAACTGCCATGAACACAAACAAAATCACTATCATTGAATAGGTTTTTTCGATACCTTTTAAAAGAGGTGTCGCTTGCCGTAGGGTTTCATTCAAAATTATTGGTCACAATGGTTTTGTGACGTCATCTTTGACGATTTCGTCATCTATCATCATTAGTAGGGAAGCTTACAACCTTTAATATTCAGTTTCCAAATTTAACTTGTTTATGTATAATCGTTCGAAAAATAAGAGGGGAGAGGGGACTTTTGAGAAGCACTGTATAATGTGTTATACTCACCTGGTTCTCTTCATTCAGGTCAAGACTTTTCATCAGTTGTTGTGCTATTCATGAGTTCAAGTGCAGGAGAGAAAAAGAAACCATCGAAGGAATTTTACTTACTTTCTGCTAGGTTCTTGTTATCGGAAACCTTTTTCGAAGGAGCAGGTGGTGATTCTAACTACCTACTTGGTATGCTCTTCTTCTGAATGATATTTTCATCCTCAATCAATGCTCCGATGTTTGTCATAGTTGACTTTCTGATTTCCTTTCCGTAAAAACAGTGAGTTCATAAAACTAGTTGGATCATGGAAAAAACACTTTCCCTACCCACCTAGATCAAGGAATTTATGTAATCTAACGAGACGTCAAAACGTCTCAGTGTTAATTTGCAAACATTTTCAATTATTTACAAATTGGAAGTAAACACACCAACAACAAAACCGGCCGACGTTTCGAAGTATAAAAAAAACAGAATGGGATAGACTATAAAGAAGCCGTTATTCAAACAATGTAGAACAAAACCCTTTCAATTCAAATCCGCGAGAGATGCTAAAAACACAAAGCGTAAGTTTCTACAGAAATTATTTGAAAGAAGAGAGCAAAGTCCTGCAATTTCAAGTAAAGAAGAAATATTAGAAATGATAAAACGCTACGACGAGAACACAGCGCCTGGCTTGCAAAATAAGTTTTACCATATCGCCTCTTATGAACTATCATGGCGGTGGGAAAGGTTCTCAATTTTCGTTACATTATTTTAAAGACAAAACGAACAATGCGGGTTTGGCCTCTAGAAAAATGGAGTAGAATCTGATATTCTCCAAAACGGCAACAAGGTTGATACCAAATACCCTGATATTTGTCCCGTTCGATAGCTCAAGAAGTTACTTAATAAGCGAAATGCAAGTATTGACGAGGACAGATTCTTTCTTACTGTAACCATTGCTTCAGCATGGTATGAAAATATGTCGATTGGAGTTAATATAAAGTCGAAGTGGGTGAAAAAATCTGCTGAGATGAAAAGACTGGATATAAAGCAAATCAAAATTACGAACCACTTCGCACGATCAACTGCAGTGAATAATCTTGCCAATGGCATCAATTAGTTAGGAATTATGGAAATTATGGATCCCAGCTCATCTAATCCATTGAAACCTTACCTACAAATAGACAATGAACATCATTTAAATTCAATTGATAACCTAAAGGACAAAGGGAAATCAATAACTCTTAACGCATTAGAACAGATCAATGTTACGAAATCCTCCACCCGGAGACGAATTTATAATAATTGTATGTGTGGGTATGTTCAAAACTTCAACTCAGTATGATTTCGATCTTTCATTTTGTTTATAGTGAGTTGATTAACCTTGATCTGTTTAAATAAAAATATTATATAGAAAACACATTATTGTAACACCAACAAATAATTTATAGAATACCTCACGAGAGTTCAATAAGGTAGAAAATAATTCTCCAGATTTTTTCTCAACAAACTTGTTGCATATAGCAAATCAATTTCAATTTATTTCATTCCTATTCTCGTAACAACTGATAAAATATCTATATCCTTGTTCATAATGATTTATTCATAGTTTGCACCAGAGTAAAGGTGCTTACGGTGGGAAACATTAGATAATATATTGTGAAATATACTTCAACGATATTATTGGACGAAAGTCTAATGTAGGATTATAACCATTTTTTACGTTGAGGAACTAATTCTCTAAGATACAGTATAGGAGGATGAAAATATATATTTTTTCAACAATGTTTCTGTTGCACAAATGAACTGGTATTCTTCAGAACAAGTGGTGTGCAGAACTGCTCCATTGTAGTTCTCAGTACCCAGGTATTTTTATAGAATATTTTCAAGTTACTAGAGTTTATGTTGAAGATGACATTTATGTAAATATATTAGTTGTTCACAGAGTATGATTTGCATAATTTTTCCAGGAATTGATCATCTTCAACCAGAATTGCTTTGGAAGTATCCGATCCCGACAAAAATCTTCTAGTCTTTAAAAAAACGGTAATTGAAGTGGTGAGCCTTGGAAAAGTCCCCAGTCTTTTCGAATAGTAATTTTCAATGGTATTTCAGAAGATTATATATTATTCGATTCGATATTTCTTACCATAACATCTTTTTTGATTGGTTTTGCTGCTTCCATGAATTCGGTTTTCAGATTCCTGATAGTAAATTTCACTACGATATTATTTAGCATTTTATTCTATTCATCCATATATCTTCATGATAAATAGTAGTTTTATGTTCTCACGTTACCAAATGGCAACGCTTGAAGTAATGCCAAGTTTCGGAATTGAAAGAACTGTTTTCAAACGTTTAGTTTTGACGAAAATTTTTATATCTTTTTAGGAACAAAACTTGAAACGAATTCAACATGCTAATTATAAACAATCAAAAAACTGTTTTTATCTTCATTTCCCTTCTTATTCCGATCACTTACTCAATCTAGAACCTCTTATAGTGGACAGCAACATGAACATAAAAAAAGATCTGTCAAAATAGTAGACAAATATTTGAGATGGGACCATCCCATCGATAATGTGAAAAATAAACTGAGGAGTTTACCGAGTAATTCATTTCACCTTGCTAAATTCCTAAATGCAAAAAATCTGAAATATTTTGCTCTCTAATCACAGGTAAATTATGGGATATTGGGTTGGGTAGGTAGGTTTGGCGAGAAGTAATCTTTATCACTTAAATTTTGTTCAAAGATGTATTTTGATAACTATTCATGAAAAATAACATAAGATACTCCAGAGTTTTGCGATTTGTGTTTTGTCATCAAATATGGACAGATATTCATAAAAATAGAATACAATTACAACCCATTCAACATCAATAAGCAAACGATCAAAAAAGAAATTCACAATCTTGCCAAACCGAAGAACAACTATCGAACAACTAAGGTATCCCTTGAATTTCTAGCACCTAAGAGATACGATTTACTTCCGGACAGTTTCAAAAATATGATAAATTCCAAAGCATTCAAGTAATATGTTGAAGTTTGGATAACAACTACCGAGAGAAAATGTTTGATATCATCGATTTGAAAGATTTAAATTACTCCGAGATATTCGTTCCATATTACCCAAACTTGACCACACAAAAGACGATACATTGCCCGAATTACGAAGAAACCCTACTATGAACACTACTCGAATATGCCAAACAAAACTGGACCAGACCCAACATAACAAAGAGGTTTCATGAGTACCTACTCATGTGAGTGAATAAGTTGTTTGCACATGCATCTATTTGTGATAATTTTGAGTAACTGGACTACCGAGCTTTGATCGTTTTTATTCTGAAAAAAAAGGTATTTTTTTTCCGAGATGCTTATTTAGATTCGAATCACATACTTATTACATATGCATATTTTGCAATATTACCTAGTGCACAGGTTGGCTACAAATACACATTTCAAATAAACCGTATGAGTTTCTTGGACTAACCAAAGAAAAACATCTAACATTGAATTCGTATAATGTCATATAGCGCCATCTCACAAAGTTAAGAGGTACCAGTAGGCGAACATCCGATAGCAACAATGCAAGTACGTTGAGAATTTACGAGATGGTGCTATAGTGATCGCTCTACCGATTCATAATGATATTTTTTTATGTAAAATCGCGTTTTTTCAGGAAATACGCCTATATAGATAAACTTTAAAAGCAAAACCCCATCTAAATACAAAATTTCATCAAAAACGTTAGAGCCGTTTCCGAGATACCCGAAATATATATACAAGAATGGCTCACTTCAAGATATAAGATATATATATATATATATATATATATATATATATATATATATAATATATATATATATATATATATATATATATATATATATACAGTGTGGCCCATTTAAAATGGAACCACCCCTGTAGAATACGCATTTTTCAGTCATTCTCAATTTTTTAATATTAAGCATCGAAAACTGTATCTCGACACAAATTTTCATAATTTTAGTTCAATTCCAAGGCACTCTTTGGTTTTTTCTCTTTGTCAAAAACGGCAAAAGTTTATTAGGCAATTTTTGTTTCCAAATTTGACTACACCACTGGATTCGTAGTCGTTATAAATGAAAACCATCAGAATTTCATAGAAAAATATTGGTTAACAACGAAGTTACAACAACTTTAATTTTGGAAACAAAAGTATTTGATTATGATTTTTATTTAGATTATAGACATATTTAAAATCTGGCAACACTGCCGATACGAAGTAGAACACCAGTGAATTTGTACAGTGAAAATCCGATGTCAATAGCTTATTCCGTTCTACGGTTATAACTCCTGAAAGTATGGTAATGTGAGCGATTTGTGGTGGAAGCGATTTTGTAATAAAAATCTGACTACGCCACTGGATTTGTGAATTATTTTCCCTTAAAATCATTTATTTAAGTTTAGGTTATAAGAGTATTCGAAAATAACAGAAAATTAAAGATTCATTTTCAAGTTATGCAGTCTTCCATAGCCGATAAAAACGAAATGAACTGAATCAATTTTTAAAGTATCAAAATTATTTATTCAATAAAACAGAAAGCAGGACATAAAATTTCCTTTTAAATTCTGCAAAACTCAACTGAAACAAGCTTTTAGAGAAGGTATCAATAATTTGAGGAAAGCTGAACTAATAGATTAGGCATAGGTATTGTACTAAATCAATAGTAGGCTGTGATTTAGTACACCACAAATCGCTCACATTACCATACTTTCAGGAGTTATAACTGTAGAACGGAATGAGCTATTGACTTCGGATTTTCGCTGTACAAATTCACTAGTGTTCTACTTTGTATCGGCAGTGTTGCCAGGTTTTAAATATGTCTATAATCTAAATAAAAATTATAATAAAATATTTTTTTATGAAATTTTGATGGTTTTCATTTATAACGACTACGAATCCAGTGGTGTAGTCAAATTTGAAAACAAAAATCGCCTAATAAACTTTTGCCGTTTTTGACAAAGAAAAAAAACCATAGAGTGCTTTGGAAATGAAACTAAAGTTATGAAAATTTGTGTCAAGATACAGTTTTTGATGCTCAATATTAAAAAAAATATTTTTGAGATTGACTGAAAAATGCGTATTTAAGGGGTGGTTCCATTTTGAATGGGTCACACTATATATATATATATATATATATATATATAATATATATATATATATTATTATGTGATAGGTATTATCACACACAATCTTCAGTGAATTATTATGTTTATTTTTCCTGTTGTAATTTACTTTGTACATTTTCGGATAATAAACTAATTGTTTTCAGGAAGAAACACCACTAGGCGAAGTATTGGAGTGAAAATTTAGGATACAAAGTTTCTCAAACTTCCACTTCTACTTTATATTTTTGATATGCGGCCCGAACTCTTTTAATATTTTCACAACCTCGAGTTAATTGAATCATATAGTACGTACCCACGTAATTGCATTGTATAGCGGAAAACAGACACCCAATAACAAAGTACCCTACCATCCATTTTCATCAACATACCAATTCAGTTAACACTTCAAATTTATGTTCAATTAATACTTGCGAAAGAACAAATTCAATACATTAATTCCACTCCAGAAAGCTCACGCGTACGGACGGTTATTCATTGTAACAAAAGCTTCGTTCTTTTGAAGAGGAATGAATCATAGACGGAGTAAAACTCGGTACGAGAACTTGAAACTTCATTGTGGATGACGCATAGTCTAAAGTTTGGAGTTCTATCGATTTCTGCAAATGATTTTATTTTCCACATCGAAAAGTTTTCGAAGCTCATTTCTACAAGGAAAATAGATGGAATTGGTGAATCACCGTGGCTCAGTGGTCTTCTGATCACTGTTTACCTCTCAACGTGGGCTAAAGCCGCAACGTTTCAAACAGAGTGGTTTCGGATCCCACTATTAGAGCCGATGCAGACAAGGCTACTTTTAATAGCGAAAGCGTGAATATAAGAACCGGGAATAGCTGATTATGAACTTTATTCGAAACTCATCTCTTCATTCGAATATTATCTTTTATAGAACCTATGCATTAATATCGTATTTTATATATTATTCATGCTTATAGTGACTTTATTTCGAGAATTATCTTTTAAAATCTTATTTTCTCAAAGCTCATTGTTTTACAAATTCATAAAAGCCCTGAAAATGTTTACCATTCAGTTCAGTTGTTACCAGCTATTCATTTGAATAAAAACACATTGTGAGATTCGATTAATCTTTATTTGTGTGAGAGTTTGGTTGAAATAGAGTACAAAACTGGCTCAAAACCACGCAGGGGCTTCTACGAACCACCACTGCTAGATGCTCAACGTTATTGGCGCAGTTGGTAGGATAGTCGCAGTACAAAAAGGTGGAAAATGGGACTATCACAAAAAAACAAAGTGTTTCGAAAAGTGGACTGTATATTCCTTGTCGACTCACGGGGTCACCAATTCTTGGACCGAATATTCAAGAACCGGCTAACAACCTTTCTGGAGGACTGTTTATCCATGGACTGGTTCAACACAAAGAAGAAAGAAAACAAAAACAAGCAAACCACACTGAGAAACAAGCACACTACACTGAGAAATAAGAAACGATATTCCTGGAGGACCGTTTATTCCTGGACTGGTTCAACACTGAGAACCAAGAAAACTATTCAGCAACACAATACGTACAGGGTGAGTCTCCTATTCGTTTCCCTTCATCCATTCCTACTTTTTTCTTTCCTTTATATGGTGTTATTATCAAAATTATTCTCTCATATTTTATTTAATTTTCGTCATTCAAAAAATTTGGCAAGAAATAAATAGTGAAACTAGGCAACAACTCGCCAATATTTTATCAGAAGAATCTGATACTGATCTGGAAGGTTTAATTCAAAATGTATCTTCTTTAAGTTTGAATTCAGATGATATTTCAACCACAGTTACAATGCCAGAGACAAATTATCAACAGTTGAGCCTTTGCTTAGATATTATTCCACATTTTAATGTGAACTCAATAATTTTATTGCCGTTTGTGATGAATTTTTTGAACAATACAATAATGAACCTCAGTTCATACAAAAACTAATTTTCAGATCAATTTTGAGTTAATTGAAAGGCATTCACTCTGATATCGAGTCGTACATAATTAAATACATGGGGACAAATAAAAGACCATTTGAAAATATTATTTTCTGATCAGAGATCTTCAACCTGTCTTCTCCAAGAGCTATACAGTTTAAGACCTCAAATTATATTAATAATTGCAATATCTGTCAAAGATCCAAATATGAAAGGCAACCAAATGAATTTAAATATCAACCAATCCCAATTGGTTCGAGACCTTTTGAAAGAATCCATATTGCCACTCTATCAATATCTACTGAAAAATTCCTTACTGTTATAGATTCATTTTCTGAATTTGCTCAAGCTTATCCAATGATGGGAGCTAATGCTATAAATCTACTTGATGCCATTTTCATTTTCATTTCGCCTATGGTGTACCACACACTATTGTTTGTGCTGGAGGATAAGAGTTTTATAATGAAAATTTTCTGGACTTCTGCAAGCTCCATAAAATAAATACGTATTTGACTACACCAAAAATCCAAATCCCAACAGTTATATCGAAAGATTTATTCGACATTCTTGAAACAAGTAAGGATAAAAACGAGACAAAACCCAATAATTTGATAAAATACTCACTTTTACATCATATTAATTCAATTCACTCAACTACTGACTATACCACTTTCGAAATAATCACTGGTCATTTCATTTCGGAAGATCCTTTCGATATTACAGAAAAATATGTAATATCAAAATATGTTCAGAATCACAAAAAAAAATCGACCCATAAAAAAATTTATGAAAATTTAAATGAAAAGGAAACTGATCAACTAGAGAAAATAAATCTCAATCGAAAAGAACCTATAACAATTCCCAAAGGCGATCAAATATATCACAAAGAACCGACAAGGGCCAAATTAGCACTGAAGTTCACTAAAATTGATCCCATTGCTCAAACCAAATATAAAATAAAAATGCAAACTTCAAAATTTGCAAAACATAATCTGAAAAAAATATAATCCGAAGAAAACAATCAGATGAGACAAATGTTCATTCCATCTTACCTTCTTTTCATCCTCTCTGAGGGATCCATTCAAAGACTAACCAACCCCATTAGTTTGAAAATAACCAAAATCAGAGTGACCAAGCATACTTTTGTTAGCTATATGAATATCTCAGAACTTTCAGAAATGAAATTCCATTTAGACTTCCAACTGAGTTTCATTACTAATCAACATCATTTGAGTACCCAGTCAGATTTGTTATTAAGGCAAGCAAATATTATATCAATACAAATTGATCACTAATTTCAAACTATCAACTCACATATGAGATCTAAATGTGGATTGATTAATTCAGGTGGAAAATTACCTAAATGGTTATTTGGTACCCTTGATTATGATGATAGAAAAATAATTAATATAATTATGAATAATTCAGAAAAAAGGTTTTGGAAATTAAATGACACAAACTAATTGCACTTTATTTCAAATCAAATATACTTACAACTTTAAATTTGATAAATGAATTTGAAGAAGAAATGAATGAAATTAATGTTTTACATTTGATCATTGACTCCCTTATGAATTTACAAAGTCATATGAACCAAATTATTAATGCAATTACTTTCTCTAATTTTAAAAGAATTCATTCAATTTTTCTCTCATCAGAAAATCTCAATTCTATTATTGATAAAATGGATATTTTATATCCTTATATTGATTAAGAAAATCAATTAATATTCACGGAAGTGAGAATAATTTTTCTTATACATTTTCCAGAATTGATGCCTATTTTATTCCAAACATATTTCCTTCATCCCATTCCCCTTCAAAATTGAATAATACCACCTCAGAAACCATACCTCATCCTGAATGAGAGAAATGAATTTTACCAATATCAAGAGAAACCATGTGCAGACATTCAAGATGTCCATTTTTGCAAGAATAACCTTCAAACAGAAAAAGATTGTGTTGTCATGATCCTGCTGAAGAATGAAGCTGCCAACTGTACCACGTTACCAATTCACCTGGACAATTACATGGTCAATCAAGTTACACCAGAGAATAATATTTTCACAACACCTTCCAACATCATTATTAATAAAAGTTGTTCTGTTGAAAAACATCATGAAATTCAACCTGGTAGTTACCTTATTACCATCCCAGAAGACTGTTTTTTTCCTTATTGGCGAAGAGAAGTTCACCCATGGAAATGATGACCTTGCTCCAATGAAAGTTATCCAACTTCCATCAATGAACATTTTCACATCTTTATCAAGACCCATTCAAGTTGAGCTGACCAAAATGGACTTAGAAGGAATCCATCATTTCACAGCAAAGATGAATACTCATAATGAAGTCATTTTACCAATGGAACTAGTACCCACACCAACCTGTACGGCTTATTACCATTATTTGCCTTATGGTATGCATTGCTATTTATTTCGGAGTAACATGCTTCTATTAAACATGTTAGCCTTACAACCTGGTAACCTACTTGCGAGCAAGGACCACATCCCAACCAGCGACATCGAGATGGATAGTCAGCCTAGCCAACCAAGCCAACCCTAAGCTTCTATTTTAGACGGGAGGAGTTACGTTTTATACCAGGACGCCCCTGGACTATGAAGATAAGAACCGGGAATAGCTGATTATGAACTTTATTCGAGACTTATCTATCGCTTCATTCGAATATTATATTTTATAGTATACATTAATATCGTATTTCATCTATTATTCATGCTTATAGTGACTTTATTCCGAGAATTATCTTTTACATCTTATTTTCTTGATGCTTATCGTTTTACAATTTTATAAAAAGAGAATGTTTACCTTCAGTTCAGTTGTTACCAGCTATTCATTTGAATGAAAACACATAGTGAGATTCGATTAATCTTTATTTTTGTAAAAGTTTGGCTGAAATGGAGTACAATACTGGCTCAAAACCACGCATGGCCTTCTACGAACCACCACTGCCAGAAGCTCAACGTAATTCACTGATATAAATGCACAGGTTGTTATTCGGGTATGCACACGTGTTATTCGGGTATGCACACGACGCCACAGCGACTGCCAACTTTTGTAAGCTCATATTTTTCAATACGAAAACCGATCAGTATCATTCAAGATACCACGAAAAAATGTGAACGTCATCCCTTGATGTATACGAACAATTCTAGATAATTTAAATGTCGAAGATGTCATAAGTGCAGTCGAGATTCACTGCTATATGGGAATGGCTTTTCTCATCTTTGTATCATTTTATACACGATTTATCAGCTTCACCTGTATGTATGTATGAATGTAGATAATGGAATCTTTGAAATTAATTTTCACCCACTTCCAAATACACATATTGAGAACTGATTCAAATTTTCAAATTTTTTCAAATTCAATTTATTCCAAAACAAATATCAGGTAAGTTACAATACAGTTAGTCAGTATTAAGTATATATATATATCATTCATTTACGAATATATGTACCTAACTATCATTGAATTCCTTCGATCAGTAAGAATACAAACTAAGCACAGAATGCTTGTGTTTTGCACTTCTTAATGATCAGTCAGAAAATATGCATAGAGTTTACACAGTTTATGAATCAGACGAGTGATCAGTAAATATTTATTTTAAAGTAAAGCGAAGAGGTACAGAAATTTATACGAGGTAAGTATTAGATATTTAGTTAAAATTTCTAGTATCAACAGTTCAACATTAATTTCGGAACAACATCATAACAGTGATTAATAATATTTGTTTCTAAAGTAAAATAGATAGTTTTCAGAATTTAATATGAGGTGGTTTTTTTTCTAAAATTTTAGATAAAGATCAACATTAATTTCATCTGACTCTATGAGCTCCTTTATTTTAGTTTTGAAAGCTCTTTCCCTTCTTAATTCTTTCACACATAGAGGTAGTGAATTATAAAGTTTAGGGCCAATGAAAAAAACGAATCTTTGTAAGTGACTTTTCTTGAAAATCGGCAAATCAATAGATTTGTTTACTATGAATCGGGTAACATAATGTTTAAGCGGATTAACAACGGGCTTTGTTTTACGGTAGGTATGTAGTAGGCAATGATATGCAAATAGGTTTTTAATATTTAGTTGCTTGGATTCCTTATACAGACTTTTTGTATCATATAATCTGTCCTTTTTGTAGAGTATTCTTAGCAAACAATTTTGAGTAGTTTGCAATTTTTTTTGCGCGTTTTGGTAGAGACCTCCCCATATTACTATGCAATATCTTAAAATTGACTCAGCTAATGAGTTATAAATTATGGAAAGGTTTTTCCTGCTGAGAATATCACGTAACGAATAAAACTTATATATTAGTTGTCGTAATTTCTTTGTTATATATAATGCATGTTCATCCCACCTTAGGTGTTGGTCCACCATCACGCCAAGATATTTTAGTTTATTAATTTTTTCAATCTGTGGACACCCTCTGAGGCATATTTCGTCACAAGAATAACTATGTACTGAAATGTATCTTTCTGTAGGTTGGTCTTCACTAGTTAAAGAGAAAGTAATAAAATTACTCTTCTGAAAATTAACTGTTAATAGGCTGTGGTTCAACCAACTGTGGATGTGAGAGAAGCTTGATTTAGTACATTCATATACCTTTTCCCATGTATCATTTATAAAAACAATAGCAGTATCATCTGCATATGATACTATATGGCCATGAAAGTTATTCAGATCGGCAATGTCATTAATATACACGAGAAACAATATTGGTCCCAGCACTGAACCCTGCGGAACACCGACTGTGATTTTTAGTGGATTACTGAGACACTCTTCAATTTTTACTCGCTGTGTCCTGTTTTGTAAGTGATTTTTTAATAGATTCAGTGCTGTGCCACGTATTCCAACTTTATTGAGACGTTCAAGTAAAATATTGTGCGACACAGTGTCGAAAGCTTTGGCCAAGTCAAGAAATACCGCAAGACATTTTCTTGACTTATCCAAGCCTCTGACAATATTTTTAGTTAGATCCATAATTGCATCTTCTGTACTCATGTTTTTCCGAAATCCATACTGTTTCTCTGTGATACACTTATGTTTGGTGAAAAATTTCATCAAACGATGTTTCAAGCACTTTTCGAATATTTTTGCAAAGTTGTTTATTACTGAGATGGGTCTATAATTGCTAGGGGTTTTGTGATCTCCAGATTTATGAATGGGTGTGATAATTGCATTTTTCCACTGGGAAGGTATTATACCTGTTTCGAAAGACAAATTTATTAAATGTTTCAAAGGGACAATAATACTAGTATGTACTGATTTTATTAATGTCGTGGATATTTCGTCTTCTCCAGCGGCACACTTATTTTTCAATGTTGATATAGTTTCAATTAGTTCATTTTCTGACACTGGCTCTAGAAATATGGATTTAGTCAGTGTTTTATCCGAAGTCATAAAATTTATATTTTTTTTTTTTTTCCCTTTAAAATGTGTTGAAGATATTTGATTTTTCTGTGTTATCTGTGATCTCCTTTCCATTTGTTCCTAGTATATTTATCTTTCCCAATACCTTTTCCGACGAGGTTGAATTGGATGCACAATTAATCACTTCCCAAACTTTTTTATAGTTATTTCCTGCTTCCATTAGTTGGTTTTTATAGAAATTATTTTTTGTTTTTCTTATTAGATTATTTAACATATTTCTATAGTTTTTGAATTCTGTTTTTAGTTGTTCTGAGAAATCTTTCTTTAGTTTATTTTTCAAATAATCCCTGTGTTTTATTGATTGCATTAGACCCACTGAAATCCACGGTTTCATTTTTTTTTTGACTATATTTGACCTTCATCTGTTTAGTACATGTAGTTAAGTGTTTTTTAAATGTCATCATGAAGTTACTGTACTTGTACTCTATCTACATCTACTACCCCTTTCCAGGTTTCCTGTTTGAGCAATGATTCAAATTTCTTATAATCAATTTTTTTGAAATAATTAGTTTTCTTCATGTTTGGTTTTTCATTTGTGATATGTGAGGCTAGTAGTAAGGTAGCATAATGGTCGGTTAAATGTGTCTCTATCACTAGGGGTATTAAGTTTATGGATTTGGTGATGGAGTTTTTATTTTTACGAACAAATATATGATCCAAATTGCTTTGAGTTTCCTCAGTAACTCTCGTGGCTGCGTTTATATAAGGAAAAAATCCATTTTCATTAAACATGTTCAGGTAGTTAATTACTTCAATGGAATTTCTTGCAAACAAATTAATATTTATGTCCCCTAGAATAATTTCAATATTACATTTTTGTAGATTGGTGAAATATGTATTGATGTCCATAGTGTAATTTTCAGCATTTATTGAGGGAGGACGATAGGAGGCAGTGAATCCAACTTTGGATTCTTCAATTTCAATCGAGAATCTTAAGAGTTTAGTTTCTGTCAATGGAATGATTTCAACAGTAGCATTTAGACAATTTCTAATATATACTAAAACTCCATCATTCTGGTTAATTTTCGAGTCATTATGATATACAGTGTAATTTGGAATTGAATAGTCATTCACCCTTTCTATGTTCCAAGTTTCAGAAAGTACGATTACCTCTATATTATCCTTCGAAGTTTCCAGGTATACTAAAAATTCATCGAAGTTTTTTCTGACACTTCTGATGTTCATGTGGATAATACCTAATGTATGATTTCTGATATCTTTTTTGAATGCTTCCTCAATATTACTGATCACCCTCGTATTTGTCTCACTTTGCTCATCCAATAAATCAAGATACTCTAACATTATGAAATATGTTTACAAAAGATAGTAAATAATAATATACAGATAGGTAAATGATATTAATAAGAATTAAGAAAAATAATGAAGATGTTATGTTAATGACAATACTGATAAGAAAATAGAAAAATATACGGAGTTGTTTCACTCTGAAGTTTTTGAATCTAAAAATGAAGTTCCTAGTGCATAGAATGATTCCTAGATATTACATTTTAGTGCTTCGTGCATGGTATTTGTACATGAAATATAAATTTTTTTATGGAGATGTCAGTGCATTTAAATCTTCAGAAGAGTATATGATCTTGATCTTGTTATTTTTCTTAACAATAATTTTTCCATTTTCAGACCATACACTAAATAGATTTGTCACTTTGATAGCTTCATTCATAAGGGTCAATCTAGAACTGGTCAAGTCTTCTTTGATAACTATGCCACTACCTTTGAGTAGCTTTTTGTTCTTGTAAATATTTTGTTTCAGCTGATAATTTGCCATCTTGAGAAGTATTCCTCTAGCTTTTCCAGTATTTAATTTACCAATCCTATAAGTTGCCTCTATGTCGGAAGTTTGAATACGTTGATTCATTTTGTTATTTAATAGATTTTTTACGGTATCAATGGTATTTTCATTTGCATCTTCACTCATATTGAAAATTCTTAGATTGCATCTTCTTGAATCCTGGTCGATGTTGTCTAATTTGTTTAAGTATTTCTCTCGCTCACTCTGTATTTTAAATATATCTGACTTTGCCTTCTGTAGTTCGATGTCCTGTTTTTTCTGTTGCTCCACTAATGTAAGCTCCAACTCAGATATTTTCTTATCAAGAAGATCAAATTTTTTATTCACACTTCTCGTTATCTCTTCAGACACATTATTTGCAATGGTTTTTATGAAGCTATCATCCATCCACAATTGTTTTATCACTACGTTCACCAGGGATTTTATTTCCTCGGATTGATCTCTTGTTAGCACCATATTGTGATCAGATGCATTTATCACTGGATTTTGGTTTCTTTGAATCCCGATAAATCAGTTTCACTTAAACTATGTTTAGTCTTTTGTTTGGGTAATATTTTCACAGATGTTATGCACACATTTAAGCCTGTAATTTTACTTTAACTAGGAGCTCACAAACGTACGTCTACTCGCTATCAGGCATTGCTTTGATGACAATACAATAATTTTAGAGCAATGATGACCTGGTATTCTCACCTAGATCGACAGAAAAAAAAAATTCAAAGATATGCCGAATGCATTAGTTTCTCACAGCATAATTTGCATTTCAAAATATGGCGTATGCACATTCGACAAAATGTTGTTATAGTTTTCATCTCATGTGCAGAAATCAATCGAAGAGTTTTTCTCCCGTAGTCTTTCCAGTCTTTTGTAGCAATATGGACTAAAAAGTTAAAAATAAAATTATAGTTTAAAAAACTCAAAACACGCTTATAAAGCAATAAGGTCTAAAATGTTGAAAATAATAAGAATAAAGCCATTGACCAAAAAATGTTCTTGTTGTACCTACTTATATACATAATTATATCAAGATATGCAAAAAAGATGTCACCTTGACATGTATAATATTCTTCCCCTACATCAGTCAGGATTTAGATCTGGATAAGATGTCTAAAAACCATGGTGTATTCACTTATACCTGTCAAATATTGGGACAAACTGGGGGACACCAGCCCACTTGATAAAAGGAGTTATCTAGAGTTTCAGATGACGCCGACGTCGTTTTTTGTCATAATTGAGTAAACTGCAATTACAGACCACACAGGGTGTTTTTGTGATTTGTGTCTCTGATCCGTTCTGTGATTGTGCTTTTGTCGCCCTTAAGGTTATGTCAATTCATTGTGAAATATTTTGAGGTTGATCGATCGATGTAAAATATTTTAGAACAAACTATTCCATGTACTAATGTCAGTGTTATACAGAATTTTCGAGGGGTGTTCCGAAATAATTCTAATTATGAACCGTACCAATTTATTTTGTTTGGTTAATTTTCTATTGATACGGCTCCACCGAGTTGGTACTTCATGTATTTCTGTCCCTGTTTGCTCATAAAAAAATATTATGATGGAGCGGATAATGATTTTATGAAGTACTGTAAATTACATACAATTACTCAATTTAGCTTTCAAACCAATAAAAGTACGGGAGATGCAATCTCTTTCGCTTTCTGAAAAATATATATTCTAGTCTGAAGGAAGTGTTTTGCGCCATATCTAAAGCTTTTGACTGTTACGTAAGCTTCATCTCTACAGCTTCAGAGGACGAAGTTTCAATTGGTTCGAATCCTATCTGAGTGAAAGAACCTCTCAGCTTTTGGACAAATTAAGAGGTGTTTACTATTTTGGTAGACAATACGTCTATCTTATCACAAGAACTCAAATTACCTTCATATAGCGGAGTAAAAATAGCTTAAAATCGTACATTATTTTGGAATCCTGGAGGACTCCATGGATTTTCTTAAAACCTTCTGATATTACTTAGAAATTGCTTGCAGAAAAAAGTAATAAACTTATATTCGTGCGCTGCTAATTTATTAATTGTTTAAACAATGAAAAACAATTTTGTTAGGCAAATTTTACACAAATTGATGCTATGGGGTTCTTGAGGTCGCTGAACCAGAATATGACATTGAGAAAACGATGGCATGGCCAGTCGTAAAGGTAGATTTCATAATGATAATTTACAGCTACCTATTTTTTATTTATGTGTACATTTCGAAGAAAAATTTTTTGGGTAAAAGTTGTGGAGCTATTGCGAATTTTTTAAAATATTTCAACAGCTGCCATTTTGAGACTTTTGGACCATTTTTGAAATTAGTCGAAGTTTCATGAGAAGTATTTTTGTTTCATTCGGTTGAAAATGTGGATCCACTCAACAAATTTTTTGAAGCATGGCCTCAAAATTACAATTTGTTTTTTTAAATTATTCAATAATTTGAGCTCTGTATTTTTCGGAAATTTTTTTTTATTGCTTTTTTTTATTTGTCATTTTGATAGTAATCTGTGAGAATTTCAGATGTTTATCTTGGAAATAAAAAAAATAGATTTTAGACAGAATTCTGCTTTGACGTAATTTCATTTACGTACTATTCCTATACATATTTTTTATTTTTAAAGACATGGTTTCTCGTTAGCTGCATTTTTCTTCTTTCAGTTAAATTTTTGTTATGTTAATTTAATCAATTAGATCAAAAGTTATAATAAATTTAGTGTAAAGCGCTCGTGACTGCTTGCTCCTCCAGCATTGCACTCACATTTTTTTCGCACGTTAGCAAAAAAATTCATGCGTCTTACAGTTTTTATTTCAAAGAAAAATATGATTTACTTTTTTGATGGAAAATTTTCCATTTTTGCGAGTGGCACCATTATTTATTAATTTTTTTTTAATATTCAATATACAATGTAATTTGGCAACTTATTTGTCAAATAATTAATTAAGCACACACTTTCGGTTGGTAACTTTTTATATGTTGTTCCCAACATCATCCCCCAACTTCTAAAAGCTAAAATCTAATAATACTCCACTAGTATACGTAGAGCGTCAGGTGAGCAACTAAACTTACCATTCAAGTGTTCTATGATGTTCAATCTCTCTCTAACATTCAAACATGATATTTTCGACCCAATATAAAGTAAATCAAAAGATGAACTTATATTTCTATTCTAAACAAAAATTTTAAGCAGGAACTCATATATACAAATTAACAATTCGTCAATTTACTAAAAAACGCAATATATTCGTATTTGATACAATTTACACTTATATTAATTAAGAAAAAAATATATTTTACGCTGCGTATATCTTGTTTGAGGTCGTAATATAAATATATGTTAGGTAAACTTATTTATTTTCTATATAAACGTTATTAAATTTTATTTAACAAAAAATGTCATGTATGTTGGAGCAACGTTTGTTTATTTTTGGCGAAATTTTATTAGTAATAATTTTTTTTTAATAAAACCAATCAAACATTCTTGAAGTATAGATTACAAGCTTCAGGAAGTATCATTGAAAAATCTTGATATCACATTTTGAACTAGAGTTTTTGGTTTTTGAAGCATGGCCTAAAAATTCATTCATTCATTTTTTGAAATTATTCAATATTTTTACGACTGTATTTTTTTAAATAAAATGTTATGATTTTCATTCATTCGCACACCTTCTCAAGTGTCATTTTGGGACTGAACTGTACAAATTTCAGATGTTTATCTTGAAAATTTAAAGAATTGTAGATCTTTAATTGATTTTATAGAAAATTCTACTTTGACGTAACTTGATATATGTACTATTCCTATTTTTTTTTAAATTTGGAAACAAGACATCTCGTTAGCCACTTTTTCCTTCTTTTATTTAAATTTTCGTTAGCTTAATTTTATCAAATTTTTAACAAAAAGCGCGCTCGTGGCTACGTGCTCCTCAAGAAATGCACTTCAGTGTCGCTACCTCACGTTTTCGTAAGTTAGAAAAAAAAATCTGCAGCTTACAGTTATTTAAAAAAATTATTTATATAATTTTTTTTATGTAAAATCTTCCATTATTTCGAATGGCAGATCAGTTTTTTTTTATTTATATATTTTTTAAGATATTTAATAAACAATGTAATTTTGCAACTTATTTGTTAGATAATAAATCAAGCACACACTTAACGGTTGGTAACTTTTTATATGTTGTTCACATCATCAGTAATGTACAGTAAAAAGTTCCCGTAGTCCCTTAACTTTCTGAAGCTAAAATCTAATATTACTCCACTACTAATAAAATGACTCGAAATGTATGAATTAATTTGAATCTTCTCTGAACTACCTTTGCCCATTGTAATAATTTTCTTCAACTTGTGATTGTAATGTATCTAGTAATAGCAAGTCAAATAATTCTATTATTTCTTTTATATTTATTTTTTATAAAATATATATTTTTTATAATTTTTTTTTCATTAGATGACAATCTTCTGACTAAAAGTATCAGAAAATTCTAAATACTTATAGTGGATATTTTCTTCCAAAGAGCCATGGGACCTTCTGCGACGGTTCGGAATTCACTGGCCAAAATCAAGATATCTTCATAGAATGAAAAGTCCACGCTTACTTGTGAAATTCATGTGTTTATTGAGAAGTTATAATTATCCTAATCATAGTCATTAGCCTTATCGATCTTGGGAGTGGGCCTTTTCCGGAGAAGTCATTCAAGATGCTGGAAGCAGCGTAGACTGTCGCACACAAGGATTCATCGATTTCTCAACTTCATCGACAGATTTTATGATATCTACAATGAACTTTCTAATTTTGTTCATGTCAGAAGATTGTTAGAGAGGTAATAGTCCGGCAGAGATGGGCAGTGAATGGCTCGGTAATAAAGTTTAATGGAACAATGTCATCGAAAACATTTTCCAATTCCCTCAATTTTCAAGTTAATTCATCATCTAGAGACTTCAGTCCACTCTCCTACCTTTCCTCATTCCTTCGAAGAAGTTTCCATGATCCCAAAAAGGCCATTTGAGAAGAAATCACTTTGAAAAAATCGCCAGGTAGACTTTGAGAGAAACATCTGATTTTTGACAAACAGATGTAAACATTGTAGTAAGTTTCGAGGATTTCATCTCATTTTCGCGCCAACTATTCTGAACGGGATCTTATTCGTAGAACTATAATCTTTGTAAACAATGTTTTGCATGAAGTAATGTTGACAGAAAAATAAAATTTCACAGGTTTGAAGTTTGGCATTTTGTGTGACACAAACAACAAACATTCCTTAACCGCGCCATCTACTAATTAAGTTCTAAGCAGAATTTGACGTTTTTCATTTGTTGTCCCCCAAAAATTCTAAACAAAATCGAATCAGTGAATACACCAGGGTTTTAAGGCATCTTAGATCTGGATTTAGTTGCGGATTTAGTTGCGCGACAGCACTCTCCGCAATTTCAGATGATATTTTCGAATCACTCGACAATAACGAATTGTCGCTCTCATTTGACACCATAAACCATGCGATCTTGACTGCCATTCCACACTTCATAGGGTTCAGTGAATCAGCTTGTTCCATCATGATATCCTACTCAGTCGATAGACTTCAACAGGTCATATTGAATAATATAATAATAATAATAGTAACATGCCTTTATTCATCATCTTAAATCGTTTACAATTGAATATTCAACAAGAATGATGAATGGGCGGGGATCAGCTATTGAATCTGCTTTTTAACCCAGCCTTGGACGTACAGACTTATTCTATAAAGTCTACAAAACATTCAATATTAATATTAATATATGTATACATGAAACGAGTAAATAGAATAGAAATAAAAATAAATGGTATTTCAGTTGCCATTGCATAAGTCTCGACTGAAAGAATTAACTTCAAAGTTTCTGAAATTGCTGTAGGTTATGTATTTGACGTATTTTTCTTTATGTAAATCAATTTCACACGTGAATGCTAGGTAGTCTGAGATACCATCAATATCCAACACATTTATTGATGAAAAATGTTCTGAGTTATTGACAATAATAAAATCTATGAGCGTTTGACTGATATTCGTTATTATAGTTGAATTGTTTATCAACTGAACCAATTTGTATGAATCGAATATATCAAGTAACAATTCATTTTCACGATCATGCATCAGCAAATCAATATTGAGATCACCGACTATGATGAATATATCACTTACGGGTAGAAAGTTAATTACAGCATTCTCTAGCTCATTCAAACAATTCGTTATGATGGAGGAAGGCGGCCGATGAACAACAGATACAATGATTGATGTATGTTTATATTTTATGGATAGCGATAGTTGTTCGAGATAAGGGCTAACCTTCGAAAATAAAATAGTACAGTTCAGATAGTTCTATACGTAGAAGGCAACACCTCTTCCTAGGCCATCCCTGTCTACATGTTGAAGTTTGTATCCCCTAATAGCAAACATTCTAATATCACTACGATTATTGATCCATGTTTCTCCCAAGGCAACGATGTCTTTTCATTATTAATATATATTTCCTTAAAATAACAAATCCAGTAGAGAGAGACCTGACATTGAGATGTAATAAACTGAGATTTTGCTGCATCTCGGTGAATGTTCACAATTGAATTGAAATTTTTGGGTATTATAAACTTTTTGGAGATTACAAACTTATTACTATAAAGATATTTTACATATAAGGATTATCACGAGATCTACGGATGGAATTGAACAAGCTCCTTCAAAATGTACTTGTTCTGATATAGTCCTAAACATTTAGTGTTTGTTAGTATCCGGCTTGTTTGAGCGATGGCTTCGTGTTCTCTCTTTCAAGAGAGGTTCAGCTGCCGCTTTAATATTCTTCTTAATGATTCCGCTAGTTTTGGGTGTATCCGTGTTTACAGAAGATTTCTTCTTTTCTTGTTGTTTTATCACCCCTGATCCGTTGGATTAGCGACAACGAATTCATCAGGGGAGTATTCCCGGTCCCTTATTGTATACCATTTATACTAATAATTTTTGTTCGAGTTTGACACACTGCAAATATCATTTCTATGCAGACGACACGCAGCTGTACTATTTATTCGGATTTGGTGATATAATAGAAGCCAATGGTTTATCAACTCGGATTTATATGAACTTCTAGATTTAACTAACGAGCACTTACTTGAAATCAATTCGAAAAAATCGGTCGCTTTTCAATTTGGCTCAGACAATCAGATATATGGAGCGCTAAATACCTTGCATATACAAAAAAAACTTAAAAATGCGTATACTTCCCAGAAGCTCATTTATGGGCACATACACTCTAAATTAAAAATTCAGTTGTGTGACAGTTTAGTACTTTCTCACTTCAATCACTGTGATGTTGTCTATGGTCCCATTGATAGTATTGATACTAGAAAAATCCAGGAATCACAAAACTCATGTTTGAGACTGATATACCGAATAAGGAGACCACAGATCTTCATATAATGTATGAAACAGACCTTTTGACGCCCTTTGGGGTAACAAGGGATGCACATGTTGTATCAGATGTAGTTCAATGTCCAGTGTGGCTTTAGCCAGGGAAGTAGTTGTTTTCTGTTAGACATTGACAAAAAAAACTTCATTTTTATCGCGGATTTTTCAATTCACAGGAAATTCTTTCCATTCAATATTCAATTGAGAATGTTCCCCTTTTCAACATGAATACCCCACAAGAGGTTTCCTTGACGATGGAAGATAGTGACTAAAGTTTATCTTTCAGTCGCAGATGGTTCCACATCTGATTTTATGAACATGCTGTTCATATTTTCAACAGATCAATAAATTTCATTTAGGTGTTTGACATCAGTTTTTTTTTTGAAGAAAGAAAATTTAAGTCGTCTTCACAGTTTATTTCCATACAGGGATTGAATATGACATGTTTCGGGCGTATATGCGCCCATCTTCAGTTATGAATACAAGAAATTGCTGAAATTGAATGACATTTCAGACCTATTACAAAATGGTAGATGGCATGTTACATACGAAAATTTATG
Source organism: Gonioctena quinquepunctata (assembly GCA_018342105.1). Lineage (NCBI taxonomy): Eukaryota > Metazoa > Arthropoda > Insecta > Coleoptera > Chrysomelidae > Gonioctena > Gonioctena quinquepunctata. The sequence continues at coordinate 35,901 of JAFIRS010003469.1, forward strand.
TTTTTGGTGATAATGAAAGAATTAGATTTCCACTACATTGTTATGTAGTATTAGTGATTCGTTCCAAAATTTGGGGCAGGAACTCCAAAAAAGCAACAAAGACAATAACATTATTAAATTCTCAACAGATTGTTACCATACAATGGCATCTATCTGATACAATGATGAACAAGAACAATTGCAGTCCATAGTGGTAGATAATGTTAGAACAGGTCACTATGTTTTTTTTGTTCATATGATTTTTTTCCTATGATATGAAAGCCATTCCTAGAAAAGCTCTCTTATCAGTGTGGGATTCATCAGTTAGTATTTTTACGTCGTCTTAGTTCATATGATGGTCATATTTGTTGACATGATCTGCCAGAGCACATCTTTCTGGGTGGTGCCTACAATTACTTTTGTGGGAAATAATGATATTTGGCCAATGTATATATTGTTACAATTTTGGCACGGTATACTATATATAACGTTCCTGCTGTCTAGAATTGAAATTTTGTCTCTCAGTTTTGAATATATTGACTTGATTTTAAGAACTGTTTTGCTGGCTATTTTGATATTACCTATGAATTTGAAAAGTCTAGCTAGTTTGGGTGGGATATCTCTTGAGTATGGTAAGGAGGTGAAAATACTGGAGGTATTATTGATAGTGGTCATTGTGTTACTATTGGATATATTAAAATGTATGTTACTATGTTGTGGTTCAGTAATGGGCGATGTGTTGAAAAATATACTTTTAATTAAACTTGGAGGGTAAGAGTTGTCTGAAAAGAGATTGAAGGGTATTTTCAACTTTTTTTTTGTGGAAACCTACATCTGAAATTCTCAGAACCCTCTTTTTTATTTGCTATACCAGATTAACTTTGACCGAATATTTAAGGTAGGACCGATAGTTGAAGTATTTTCCTGAACTGCAAGGTTTCCGATATCAATCTATTAGTATTTTGTTCTCATTGGAACGTACGAATCTGGTGTCTAGAAATGATACGGATTGTTCGACGTTCTCGGTTTCTATAGTGAACTGGATATGCGGGTCATAGTTGTTGAAGGTAAAGAGAATTTACTGTCCTTTGGCAGGGCTTAAATGATATCGACATATTTTTTTAAGGAAAAATGTTTTCAAAGATGAAACTAGTGGTTGGTACAGTGTCTAACAGGTAGTCCATCGCGTATGCCGCAAGGATAGGTGGAATTGAAGCTCCCATTGGGGTACCAAAAGTTTGTCTGTAGATTATATCATTGAAAAAACAAATTATTCTCGAAAAGAATGGTTAGAAGTTTCATAAATCTTTTTTCGTTAATATCACAATAATAACGAATACTATCCCAATGTTTGTATAGTGCTCTCTGGCAGGTTTCAACATAGACATTGCTGAAAAGGGATACCATATCCAGACTGTCCAACACATAGTTATCTGGTAATGATAGGTTGTTTAATTGATTTATTTCTTCGAAGAAGTCTTCAATATAGCATACATTATCGAAATTGTAGGCTTTTGTGAATATATCAGTTGAAAAGATGCGATTGGTTCTGTAGGAGAACCAAACGTACATAAATCAACACTATCAGTCTGACCGACAGTATCATCGATTGGTTCTCTTACAGAACCAATCGCATCTTCTTCAACTGATATACTCACAAAATCCTATAATTTTGATAATGTATAATATATTAAAGACTCCTTCGAAGAAACAAATCAATTAGACAACCTATCATTACCAGATAACTATGTGTTGGCCAGTCTGGATGTGGTATCCCTTTTCAGCAATGTCTATCTTGAAACCTGCCGGAGAGCAGAATACAAAAATTGGGAGTGTATTCGTTATTATTGTGATATAATTTTTTGTCAAAATTCATGAATTTAAGATGGCAGCTCCAAAATGGCAGAGCAGTTTTGTGATTGTGGTCAGATTCTATTCAAATATGTATGTGGGGGTTTTCGGAGTCGAAAATTATGAATTTTTGGTCAAAATTGATGGAATCGAAATAGCGGCTCACGGAATTCTTGTAAGAGAAAAAAAATGACGCTCCAAGATGGCGGACGAGATTTAGGTTTATGGTCCGATTTGATTCAAAATCGGTCAGGGTCGAAGATTATTCTTAAGTGTTTTGTGACCTCACTGGTTATTATAGCTTGGAGTTGGTTGGGAAAAGGTCAATTAACTGAAACCACTATGGATCTGTTGCCGACGTTTTAACTTTTATAAAGTCATCCTCAGGGCAATACAATAGGGATTGTGAAGATTACAAGGGTGAAATAGTAGAGTAGCTTAGTACATGATAAATTACATGATAAAAACTCAATAGAGGTATAAAATACAAACAACTTAAGCTGTAAATAGGTCAAATCTTATGAAAATATTCATATATAAAATTGACGTGAATAAAAATGATTGTAAAACGAATCATGTAGTGAAACAACAGGATACTTACAAGAAAATAGGTTCCTTGTCGTGATGAAATGTATATTTGAAAAAGACATTTACATATACTTGGATTCCTCTTGTTATAATATAAATGGAAAATTGTTAATATATGTCGAAATCGACGGAGAGTTTGCTTCTGAATGGAAGCATCCAGTGGAGATTGGAATAGTTTTGTTTTTTCCTCTTGATTTCTTTCGTTATTAATTGATAAGGTACGTGTAGGAACCATAGGCGTGCATGGTGTGTGATTATTGTGGTGTTTTCAATTTACTTATTAGGTATGAATAGGAGTTGGGTAGAAATTTAGTATCTGTTTTCTTATTAGCATTGTTTTTGTTTATTTTTTATTTTTATCATTTCTTGTATACCTCTTTTCCTATACTTTTTTTGCTTTCCAACAATTTCTGTATTTACAAAATCGAATTTGTGAAGATTTTTTCCTGAGTGTTTGGCAAGACCTGTTTTATTTGTTGTTTTCATGAGGTTTTCAGGTCTCATGCTCCGTTCATGTTCAGATATTCTTGTTTTGAGATATCATCCTGTCTGCCCAATATATACTCTGTCACATTCTGCACAAGGAATTTTGTAGATTATGCCACTTTCGAGTTCTTTTGGTGTTTTGGATTTCACCTTGGTGAAGTACTTTTCTACAGTATTTTCATTTTTGAATGCAATATTGAAAGGCACATCAGTAAATACTTTCTTTAACTTCTCTGAAAGACCCGAAATGTATGGGATTTTGTAGAAGGAATTATTTTCATTTGGTAGTTTAATATTACTGGTTTGCTCTTTGAAAAGGAGTTTGTTTATTGATTTTGTTGGATAATTGTTTTTCAAAGGTATATTTTAATTGCTTTGAGATTTTTTTGATGAAGAGATGGATGTGATAATTACAGAGCTCTATATTTGAGATTCAAAATAATATTAGTCTTTTGTGTGAAAGAGTGTTGAGAATGGACGTTCAAAAATCTCTCAGAGAAGGTCGGTTTGTGATACCAATCTGTGATGATTTTGTTCTAATTTGTTCTTATGATTGAGATGTCTAGAAATGGTAATTTGTTATTTCGAAGATTATGCATTTCCCCCAAAATTCATGAAATCAAAATGGCGGCTCCAAGATGGCCGATGTCTCTGTGTTTATGATCCAATTCTATTCAAAGTTGATATGTGGGGGTTTTCGAGGTCGGAGATTGAGAATTTTCTACCAAACTTCATAAATTCAAGATGGTGGATGAGTTTTGTGATTATGGCCTGATTCGATTCAAAATTGGTATGTATGGGGTTCTTGTGGTCGGAGATCATTAATTTAGTCTAAGTTTATTGATCTAAGTATTAAAATTTATAAATTTAAGATGGCATCTGCAAGATGGCGGATGAGTTAATCGCTGGATGGTCTTCTCTTTGAAGGACTAGATACCTCAGAACTTACAGGAAGAAAAAGGCCTCGTAATAACGATGCTTCAACAAAAATGCATAGATTAAGACGTACTCAAGTACTAAAACGCACAGAATAAAATAATTAATAAAAAACTTCTTAAAGACAAGCTTTTATTCATATGCACTAAAAACTGAAAAATTATTACACTGGATGTGTAACGTAGGGTATTCCGGGACTTATAGATTCGAAAGCTTGTCGCTTTTGTATTCGAACTGAAAGCTTTGCGCGACAAGCTTTTCAATTCATAACTCACTGAATAACCTAGTCACACATCCAAAGTGATAATTTTCAACTTCTTAGTGCATTTGAATAAAAGTTGGTCTTCAAAAATTTTCTTTATTAATTGTTTTATTCATTAGAACATTTATGGAAGTGTACTCGAAGGGAAAGTTTTGAAAACATTTGTTTTCAATTGGGGCAAGCTTTGTAATGGGTTGCATCTCGATGTTTATTTTCGAAAGGTCTTCTGCTCACAATAATTTTTCCCGTATTCACATCCGGATTCACATTGAACCTATGTTAAGCAGCATTTGTGATACAAAGCATCTCGTATTTTCTCTCAGGATGACCTGAAAAAATAAAAAATATTTCGAATCTGATACAATGAAAAACAAAGCATGCATTCCACAAGTGAGAGTATATTTAATCCTCAATTCACTGTTTTTCAATAGTATTACAATGATGAATTGATGAACATATAACTTGGAATGCAAAACAGTATGAGGAATTCATTATTATTTGTATACCCTGAGTTAACATAATATGCCTGTGTTATTAGGCGACTTGTATGATTCGAGGTTTTTGTGATAGGATATGGAAGTTGTTTGTCTGATTCCATAATTACAATTATAAATGACTTTTATTTAATATTGAGAAATTGTCTGTATATTGAGTTCATATACATAAAACCAAACAATCCAACAAAGTAAATGGATTGACAATTTGATACGCATGCGCTACATCAAATTCCTCTTAGAGTATTTGTATGGTCAGTACCCAATAAACATTAATGAAACTTCCAAAATTTTTTTCGGAGAATACATATTCTTCTCTCAATGATATAATCTACAGACAAACTTGTGGCTCCCCAATGGGAGCTTCAATTTCACCTATGCTTGTGGCATACGTAATGGACGACCTGTTAGACACTGTACTATTAGTTTTATCGTTCAAACCTTCTTTCTTAAAAAAAATATATCGATGACATCATTTTAGCCCTGCCAAAGGACAGTACCGATGAGATTCTCTTTACCTTCAACAACTATGACCCGCACATCCAGTTCACTATAGAAACCGAGAACGTCGAACAATCCCTACCATTTCTAGACACCAGATTCGTACGTTCCAATGAGAACAAAATACTATTAGATTTCTATCGAGAACCTTGCAGTTCAGGAAGATACTTGAACTATCTATCCTACCACAAACATTTGCTCAAAGTAAATCTGGTAAAGCAAATAAAAAACAGGGTTCTGAGAATTTCAGATGTAAGATTCCACAAAAAATCCTAAAATACTCTTCAATCTCTTTTTAGACAACTCTTACCCTGCAAGTTTAACCAGAAGTATATTGTTCAAAACATTGCACATTACCAAACTACAACATAGTGACATAGATCTCAATATATCGAATAATAACACAATGACTACTATCAATACTACCCCCAGTATTTTCACCTCCTTACCATACATAAGTTCTTACAATCGAGTCAATTTATTCAAATGTGAAAAACAAAATTTTTATTCTGTTATATATAGTGTACCGTGCCAAAATTGTAACAAAATATACATTGGCCAAACATCATGATTAATCACAAAAACTAATTGAAAATACCCTTCAATCTCTTTTTAGACAACTCTTAACCTCCAAGTTCAATTAAGTATATTGTTCAACACCCATTACTGAACCACAACATTGTTACATGAATTTAATATATCGAATGATAACACAATGACTACTATCAATACTACCCCCAATATTTTCACCTCCTCACCATACTTGAGATATATCCCACCCAAACTCGCTAGTCTTTTCAAATTCATAGGTAATATCAAAATAGCCAACAAAACAGTTCTCACAATCAAGTTAATATATTCAAAAGTGGAAGAAAAAATTTCAATTCCAGACAGCAGGAGAGCACATCTTTCTGGGTGGTGCCTGCAATCACTTTTGTAGCAAATTAATCTTTGTATTAATAAAATGATATTTGGCCAATGTATATTTTGTTACAGTTTTGGCACGGTATACTATATATATAATACCGAGCCAAAATTGTAACAAAATATACATTGGCCAAATATCATTTTATTAATACAGAGATTAATTTGCCACAAAAGTGATTGCAGGCACCACCCAGGAAGATGTGCTCTGGCAGATCATGTCAACTATGATGACGTAAAATTACTAACTGATGAACCCCACACTGATAACAGAACTTTTCTAGGAATGGCTTTCATATCAAGGGAAAAAATCATATGAACAAAAAAACTGATGTCGAACAAATTTTTCGTTTTTTACTTGCACTGGAGAATACTTAATATTTTTTAAACCAAAATGATCTCAATTCAAGTTATTAATAAATCATCAAGATGGCCCAAGGTTCAGTTGGTACTAACAACAAAAAATATGAAAACCCCAGATCAAATGTTGGCAAACCCCCTTTCTCAACAGGTTGGTACCACCTGTTGTCAAAGCATATGACAATTAGAATAAATTTTCCCACACTTTATAACTGTTATATATGTTGTTTTCCCTGATTGTTCAGCCAGTGCTGACTCTTTCACCAAAGCATTACTTATAACCTTAGACATTGATAAACTATCCTTACTGGCACCTTCTTCGAATAACTTGTCCATTATCTTATTTTCTCCCATTCCAATAACGAAAATGTCTCTCATGACTAGGTCTAACATGGCCGGACTGAACTTGCAGTTGACCGCCAAACTTTTAACCTTAGCTGCCCCGTCGGAAACCCTTTCGTTAGTTTCTTTTCTGGCTTGTAGAACTTTAAACGTTCGGCAAACACTGATTTTACCACAGAAAAATGTAAAAGTAGAAGTTCATTCAATTCTGCAAAACTCTTCTCCTTGGGTGCTTTAGGTATACCTTAATTCTTCAGAAGTACATAACATCCTTCATTCAAGGTATTCAAAAAAATAGCTCTTTTACGTGCTTCTTCTGTGATGTTGTTTGCCAGGAAGAACTGGTCCAATCTCTCTAAGAATACGGCAAAATTGAAATGTTTTCGATCAAATGATCCCACAAAATCCAACAACGCACTGCTCATTTTCCTTACTTTTTTTGTGACAAAGTGTTGAAATGTGAGTTCTGTACTGTATCCCGTCGCCAATGTTATATTTAGGACAGTAATTAATAATTTTGTGGGGTATTTGTATATTCATAAACGTCGAAATACAATGTGTCAATCAGTAACTTTGTCTAACTAGATCTATATCAAATATGATATACAGACAGGAAAACAACATATATAACAATAACCTATTGTTCTCTTTCAATACACACATGTTCCTGTACCTTTTACAGTGTTTCTCAAAAGTCCTTTCCCCCCCTCTCTTATTTGTGGAACGATTATACATAAACAAGTGAAATTTGGAAACTGAATATTAAAGGTTGTAAACTTCCCTACTAGTGATGATAGATGACGAAATCGTCAAAGATGACGTCACAAGGCCATTGTGACCAATAATTTTAAATGGAACCCTACGGCAAGCCACACCTCTCTTAAAAGGTATCGAAAAAACCTATTCAATGATACTAATTTTGTTTGTGTTAATGGCAGTTTTAATGGCTCATTAGTAAACATTAAAATTTAAATTCCATTCAGTATGGTATTAATTACAGATTTAAGAATCAGTATCTACTTGAAGGAACTGCTCGAAGTGACCTCCATTCACTTCCTGACAGTGAAATATCCTATTTTTAAACTCTTCCCGTACTTTTGCAAATGTGTCTGCGGAAACAGCCTCACATTCTGCAACAATACGTTGTTTTAAAACGTCAATATTGTCAGGTTCAGTGGCGTAAACCTTCGATTTGAGGTAACCCCACAGAAAAAAATCCAAAGGTGTGAGGTCCGGTGATCGAGCTGGCCATTCCGTTGAACCTCGTCGTCCAATCCATCTACCACGATACTCCTCATCCAAATACCGTCTCACTGCACCGTGATAGTGTGCAGGAGCAGCATCCTGTTGGAATGTAATTTCCAAATTGCCGAATTCATCTGGATTATCTTCCAAAAGTTCAAGGATTAACGGTTCTATTGCGTTTTGCAACAGCTCCAGATAAACCTCACCAGTTGAAATAGAATTTAGAAAAAGAAGCCCAACGATGTGGTTTGCCAGGATACCTGCCCAAACATTCACCTTCTGGGGGAATTGGGTATGTGTTTCACGAAACAGGTGAGGATTTGCGTCACTCCAATACCTCACATTCTGTGTATTTACATTTCCATTCAGATAGAAAGTACTTTCGTCACTAAAACAAATTGTTTTGACATAGTCTGGCTGTTGGTTAATTTTAATTTCCATATTTTCACAAAATTCTAGTCTTCGGTCTGGGTCGTCGTCTGAGAGTTGATGAACCATTTTTAATTTGTAAGGATGAAATTTGTTTTTTTTCAACACCCTGTGTACTGTACTTCGACTGACTTCACAGGTAGATGCAACGTGAGTTGTTGAAGAAGTAGGATTAACTATTACTTCTGCCAGTATATAAATTTTTGTCTCATCAGAAATTTGTGGTCTGCCAGATCGTTTCCCATCATTATTACTACCCGTTGTTTCAAACTTACGAAGAAGCTCCCTTAAATAAGTCCTCGAAACGGGGCGATCGGGAAACCTCTCATTAAAAATGCGTTCTGCTGCATGAATATTTTGTCCAGTTTCACCAAGAATTAGGATCGCTGCTACTTTATCACCTAAAGCACGTACCATTTCGCTTCTTGAAGCACTCGAACGTTCGGCTCACAACAGTTTAACAAATAATTAAAATGTACGAAAATATTGAAAGTACCGAAAGCTGCTAAAACAGTTACACCTTCGATCAACAATACACAAAGTATTAAATGTACAAAAACTTGGACAATTACAAAAACGTCGAATTAGGGAGACTAACAAAAACGTCAGCTCATTTGACAACTATCCAGAGGCGGAGCTTAAAGTTGGAATTTTAGTATTTACTGATTTTATTCATCACAGCTTTGTGTTTTTCGAAAGCGAGTTGCCAAAACTGCCATAAACACAAACAAAATTAGTATCATTGAATTGGTTTTTTTCGATACCTTTTAAAAGAGGTGTCGCTTGCCGTAGGGTTCCATTTAAAATTATTGGTCACAATGGCCTTGTGACGTCATCTTTGACGATTTCGTCATCTATCATCACTAGTAGGGAAGTTTACAACCTTTTATATTCAGTTTCCAAATTTCACTTGTTTATGTATAATCAATCGTTCCAAAAATAAGAGGGGGGAGGGGACTTTTGAGAAGCACTGATGTTAAATTATTAACTATGGCAATAATTATCTCCAACATCAAGTTCAGAACTCAATATTATATCCTACATTATATGAAGAAGATTCATGAACAACTTAGGGCCAGTTGTATAGGTTACGTTTATAGTAGAGTTCAAACTGGGGTTTAAACTGTAATTTAAACTCGAGTTTAAAACTATGAAAATTAAAAATATTTCTTGTTTATCTTCCAGCTTCAAACCACATTGGTTCATCAATATTTTTTCCATTTAAGGGAAAATGAACAGTACTGACAAGAATGACAAGTCAAGTTACAATCAATAGTAGTTGTTTGTTCTCCACATTCCTTCATCCATTAATTTTCTTATTGTTTATGTTTATTGTACTTGTATTAAAATGGATTGCGGCCTGGTGAAATACCGAGGCGTATTCCTATGCAAATGTATGCCAATTTGTTGAATCAACACCTTTATGGATGTTTTTGACATGCTGAACCTATTGATGAATTCCTGATCTATCCAAATGTCCGTGGTGTTGATTAGCGGAAAAAAAAATAGCGGTCTTCTTGGATTTTCCATAATATTTTTGATATTTATATCTTCATCGTCAAATAATATATCTTCAGATATTTCTAATACGTCCATTTCGAAAACTGTAAGTATTGTCGAAGATAGTAACAAATATTTATAGGTTAGAGGAAAAACATTTGAAGTTTAACTGTCCCTCCATACATCAGTTGACGGTTAAACTCCGAATGGCATTCACATATATCTATACAAAGAACTTTATTCATCAAACCAAAGTTGAACTGTTACTTGAAGTTCAAACTGAACCTGTACAAGTGGGGTAGAAACTAATCTGAACAAATCTATAAGTTAATTATTACCTTTGGGTCCTAAGGACACAATTATTGTAATTTTTTTTATCATAGTATCCCTGAAGATGGAACAAAAAACTTGGACATATAAATATATATATATATATATATATATATATATATTCTATATATAAATATATATATATATATATATACTTCCGTTATTATCGAGGTAGAATGATGAAACCCTCAGTACTGATGAAAATGCTAAAAAAAAAACTACGACTTGATGGCGTTGGCCTAAGTTATATACACCGTCCGCCAGTCGTGATGGAACTAGCAATTTTTACAGTTAATCATAGTATGGGGCATGATAGGCTCAAAATTTCTTCGATTCGTGATCAAGACCCCTAACTTACTACGATATAAAAAATGTCAGTCCTGAATAATCCGAATTTGTCTCACTTCTTATAGAAGCACCCTCGTAACTTCTGTTATTATCGAGGTAGAATGATGAAAGTCTCAGGACTGATGGATATGCCGTGAATGAACCTACCGAATCAATGGTTATATACACTACACTCCAGCAGAGATGAAACTTCTGACAACAGACTTTGGAATATAATTCATCTGAGGAAATTTGAGTTCTGGAGAAAATAATTTCGACCCAATTATAACACCGAACACCAATCACAAATCTCAATTATTTGTAATTAAAATTGAATTCAAATCTCACTTGACGTTTTGTACATAAACAGTTGGATTTATTCATCATAATAAGAAAACTAAATTTTTCAAGAGTCGTTTGGGAACACTTGACTATTTTCCAAAATTCATACATGCTTCAAAATTATTTTGGAACATTCAACGCAGATAAAGATATTTTTGTTCATATTTCTCTATGTTTATTCATTTTCACTTTTTGTTACTGGTACTGGTCTATTTATTCTCCATCTTGAATAAATGTAAAATAAAATGAGTCCTATGGATAAACTGGTTTTGTTATGGAGATCGTTAGCATAACTTTGTGTCAGAAAAAATCATATATTCTACCGCTGCCCAAAGTACCTAATCCGGAAGATATGAAATCACCACGTCCCATTAGCATTATGTGCTCGCTTACTAAGGCATTTGAAAAATATATTTTCTTTCAAATGCAAATGCACTCAGAAGCCTGCAATATCATTCCTTTCTGTCAATCTGATTTCAGATCTCAACGTAGCTACGTTACTGCCATCCTCGAAGTCACTGATGACATTCTCACCAGAGTTGACCTAAATCAACTGACATCAATAGTTATGCTCGATTATATAAAAGCTTCCGACAGAATTGAACACCGGCTTCTGTTAGCATTTCTACATTTCATTGGCTTTCTGACGGTGCTGAATTACTACTATACTCATATTCATCCGAAAGAATGCAAGCTCTTATGATTGAGAGAGACATTTCAGAATTCCCCAAACTTATACATTTTAGCAATTGCCACTTTTATGCCGATGACATGCAACTTTACTTATCCTTTCCAGCAACAGAGCTCTTGGAAGCCAATACTCAACTGAACTCTCATTTAGAGTCAATAATAACAATTTCAGAGAAGTTCTGTCTTTCCATTGATACCAGTAGATCTGTGTTTATGTTATTTGGTGAGAAGGTGGCACGAAATCGTTATATTGATGCCCTGGACATTAAAATCAAAGATGTGCCAATTATTCCAATTGACGGTGCCAAAAACTTAGGGATTATCCTGGACTGCTCCTTGAATTCCAGTGAACACGTCAATCTGGTTATAAGGGCCTTCTGCAACCTCAAATTAATTTTATGTGAATACCTTGTTTTTTTACACCTGACTTATGGTGACATTATTTATGGTCCAGCCATTTCGAAAAGAGTTGCGCAACGCTTACAGCTAGTTCAGAACTCTTGTCTCCGGACGAAACAGGTGAGCCCATATTTCTGAACACTTGAACGAACTGAGATGGTTAAATATTGAGAGGAGGAGAATATTACACGCTTGTTCTCAATTCCAGAAAGTAGTATTAACCCATAAACCACCATACCTTTACCAAAAGATCATCTTCCGCAATGACGTTCACAATGTCAACGGTCGGTTCAAATCTCGGCTTACACCACCTTGTCATACCTTAGCCCAATATAGGTCCTCCTTCTATTCAATGATACTAATTTTGTTTATGTTCATGGCAGTTTTGGCAACTCACTTGTAAAAAACGCAAAGCTGTGATGAATTAAATCAGTTAATACTAAAATTCCTAATTCAAGCTCCGCCTTTGGATAGTTGTGAAATGGGCTGACGTTTCTGTTAGTCTCCCTAATTCGACGTTTTTGTAATTGTCCAAGTTTTTGTACATTTAATAATTTGTGTATTGTTGATCGAACGTTTAACTGTTTTAGCAGCTTTTGGTACTTTTAATATTTTTGTACATTTTAATAATTTGTTAAACTATTGTGGGCCGAATGTTTAAGTGCTTCAAGAAGCGAAATGGTACGTGCTTTAGGTGATAAAGTAGCAGCGATCCTAATTCTTGGTGAAACTGGACAAAATATTCATGCAGCAGAACGCATTTTTAATGGGAGGTTTCCTGATCGCCCCGTTTCAAGGACTTATTTGAGGAAGCTTCTTCGTAAGTTTGAAACAACAGGTAGTATTAATGATGCGAAACGATCTGGCAGACCACAAATTTCTGATGAGAAAAAAATTGATATACTGGCAGAAGTAATCCTACTTCTTCAACAACTCACGTTGCATCTACCTGTGAAGTCAGTCGAAGTACAGTAGAAAAAAAAACAAATTTCATCCATACAAATTAAAAATGGTTCATCAACTCTCAGACGACGACCCAGACCGAAGACTAGAATTTTGTGAAAATATGGAAACTAAAATTAACCAACAGCCAGACTATGTCAAAACAATTTGTTTTGGTGACAAAAGTACTTTCTATCTAAATGGAAATGTAAATACACAGAATGTGAGGTATTGGAGTGACGCAAATCCTCACCTGTTTCGTGAAACACATACCCAATTTCCCCAGAAGGTGAATGTTTGGGCAGGTATCCTGGAAAACCACATCGTTGGGCCTCATCTTTCAAATACCAATTCAACTGGTGAGGTTTATCTGGAGCTGTTGCAAAACGCAATAGAACCGTTAATCCTTGAAATTTTGGAAGATAATCCAGAGGAATTCGGCAATTTGGAAATAACATTCCAACAGCATGGTGCTCCTCCACACTATTACCGTACAGTAAGACGGTATTTGGATGAGGAGTATCGTGGTAGATGGATTGGACGACGAGGTTCAACGGAATGGCCAGCTCGATCACCGGACCTCACACCTTTGGATTTTTTTCTGTGGGGGTACCTCAAATCGAAGGTTCACGCCTCTGAACCTGACAATATTGACGTTCTCAAACAACGTATTGTTGCAGAATGTGAGGCTGTTCCCGCAGACACATTTGCAAAAGTACGAGAAGAGCCTAAAAATGGGATATTTCACTGTCAGGAAGTAAATGGAGGTCACTTCGAGCAATTTCTTCAAGTAGATACTGATTCTCAAATCTGTAATTAATATCATACTGAATGGAATTTAAATTTTAATGTTTACTAATGAGCCATTGAAACTGCCATAAACACAAACAAAATTAGTATCATTGAATAGGTTTTTTCGATACCTTCCAAAAGAGGTGTCGCTTGCCGTAGGGTTCCATTTAAAATTATTGGTCAAAATGGCCTTGTGACGTCATCTTTGACGATTTCGTCATCTTTCATCACTAGTAGGGAAGTTCACAACCTTTAATATTCAGTTTCCAAATTTCACTTGTTTATGTATAATAGTTCCAAAAATGAGTGGGGGGAAGCGGACTTTTGAGAAGCACTCATCTATGTTAATTGTCATAACACAATTTTCTTTTACCGACATGGATTTATTCGAAAATGCAATTTGCAATAGACTAAAAATGTGGTGTCTCTCTTTGTTTCTTCAATTTTAATTTTTTTCCATATTTTTTTTTCTATTTACTTTATTTTTACTTTTTTTTTTCATGGGTTGAGTGGAAGAAAGCACTTGTCTGATCCGTCTGGGTCCGACAAAAGCTAACTCTGCCTTTTGGTAGTTTTTTTACAACAAGTGTTTTATTTTATAATTTCTTTTCGATTCATGCCTGTAAACTTCAACCAATACAAGCGTTCATTATTATTATTTTTATTAAAAGAGTGGAAATTCACATTTGCCTTGTTTGCACATCTGGAGCGCCATTGAAATTATTTGCGGTATTAATAATTTTCAACAAATCTACTTGGACCATTTTTGTTAGGATTTTGGGCTGTATTTTTGTTTTTGCTAATATATTTTTTCCACCTGATTTGATTTGCCTTCCCATTATTTCGCCTAAGTATTGCACTTCCTTCATATTCATTTCTGATACTGAGTAACAAATATCTTTCTTTCCGAAAAGGGGTCTTTAACCTTGATAATTCAATCCTTCCTAACTAAACGAATGCATTTCACAACTTGCAAATTACCACTTCAAGAAATTTCGGGATACGCTCAGAAGAGAATAAGCCTGTTCAGCTTCCCCGCTCGGATTTTTTATAGACTATAATAAAACAACCATATCGTTCCCATTATGTACAAATTTGCACTTATGAAATGCTCGAAACATAGTAAACCTCTCCCAGCACACTCGAGCCTCGCTGCTTTTTATCGTTTAGCAAATATTGTGGTTTAATTATAACTGCTTCCTCAGAAATGCCGGATATAATTACGGGAAGCTCCGCATGACACTTTGTGTGCTATAACAACAATACGAAGGGGTAATGAACGCAGCACTCCTAACATTGATTTAATCCTCCAGAAAGTTTGTGTTATTTTTTACTGCGGTCATATTCTGTCAGGAAGAATGAAAGTGGAATATCAGAACATTTAATCGACACATATTCGATAAAATGTGGAATATTTGAAAGCATCTTCAATAATATCCGATCAATCGATGATCTTTCGCGTCATTTCGAAATTTAGACTTTGACATTCCTAGAAAATGATGATGCAAACAGACATTTTCGAAACGTTGGAGTGGAAAGAAAGATCCTTCCCGTAAAACGAACACATTCGCTTGAAGTTAACTTCTTGCACAACCGCTAACATGAGAGTCCATGAAAAATTCAAAAGTATTCAATAATCCAGAAAAAAAAAATATGTAAAAATATGTATCAGCTACCAAAGCTCCGCTGTTCCTTGGTTCCCAGAACTTTTCATTAAACTCCTCCGAAATGGCTCGACCGATTCGCATAAAATTTTGTGTGCATATCGGTTAGGTCTGCGAATCGGACAACATCTATTTTGCATCCCCCTAAATGTTAAGGGTGGTCCACCCCTCTTTTATTTTTTTTATTTTTTTGATAAAAGCATTTTTTTTATGATAAAGCATTCAAAAATACATACAACCCTAAATTTTCACCCTTCTACGATCAACCCCTATTTTTCCATCGCGATTTTTATTTTATTTTATTTTATCCACAGATCCGCAATAGGGTTGCAAGATGGCAATCGAATATTATAATTGTAGTACGAATTGAGAACAGGATAACGGGATAAAGACAAAACGGGATAATAGGACAACGGGAGAACGGGAATAACGAAATAACGAAAAAACGGGAAAACGGGATAACAGGATGACATGATAAGGGAATAAGGGGGAAACGGAATAACGAGATAAATAAAAAACGGGATAACAGGAAAACGGGATAACGGGAATAACGGGATAACGAAAAATGGGAAAACGGGATGACAGGATAAGGGGAAAACGGGATAACGGGATAATGAAAAAATTGGGTAACAGGAAAACGGGATAACGGGAATAACAGGAAACGAAAAGACAGGAAAACGGGATAACGGGATGACAGGATAAGGGAATAACGGGAAAATGGGATAACGGGATAAAGAAAAAATGGCATAACAGGAAGATGGGATAACGGGATAATGGGAATAACGGGATAACAAAAAAACGGGATAATGGGATGACAGGATAAGGGGATAACGGGAAAACGGGATAACGGGAAAACGGGATAACGGGATAAAGAAAAAACGGGATAACAGGAAAACGGGACAACAGGAAGCGGAAGGAGTCAAAAGCATAGTCTAAATGGAACAACATAAAGGAAAACATAGAAAAAAAGAAATTCTACGCGGACGAGAGTTTTCGGGAAAAACATTTTAGGGAACATAGAAATTTGGACAGGACAACGTCTGTCGGGTCAGCTAGTATATATATATATATATATATATATATATACACATATAATCAATCAATCAATCAATCAATCAAATATGCTTTATTGTTCGAAGAAACAATTCTTATCGACAAAGTCATTGTAGAGGTGCTAAAAGTTCAAACTTAAAGCCTAAAACCTAATATTAAGTGAAAAAAATAGAAAAAACACTGAAAATGCTAAAAACGGTAGTAATACAGGCGTTTTAAAATTTGTACAAGTAAAATGTACAAGCAGAAATGTTAACACTAGTTTTACATTTAAGTGAAATGATAAGCAGGTACAACCACATGATGCAAACATATTAAAATTGATACTCAAAATAAGGTGAAAAGCATTATGACGAAAAGGTTCACTATTAAAAAATTGTTCCGTATTGTAGAATGGATGGATAAGAAGTAATTTTGTTAAATAATCCATGAGATTCAATTTCCTTCAAATGTATTGGTAACTGGTTATACATTTTTAGACCGTTATAAATGAGAGATTCCTTAACAAGATTGTTTTAAGGGATAGGTAAAGATAATCTCAATTTTTGCGAGGATTGTGTGTTATGGTATGAGGGCAGTGCATTATATTTGTGGCGATTCTTGTGTATAAGGCAGGTGGTTTCTAGAATGAAGATAGAAGTAACTGTGAGGATTCTATGATTTTTGAATGGATCTCTGCAAGAATCTCGCTTTTTCACTTTAAAGAGGGCCATAATGGCTCTTTTTTGTACAACCTGCACCATTTATAGTAGTTGTTTACCGTACAATCCCCAGAAGGCTATGCCATAGACCAGGTGGGACTCAATAAGGGCAAAGTAAGCTGATTTAGCAGGTGTAAAACCCAATTCATGTGATATTATCCTGATGGCGTAGCAACCTGACAATTTTTTGCACAACGTCGTGACATGGTCATTGAATTGTAATTTATTTTCAATATTGAGTCAGAGAAATTTAGTGAGAGAAACATTTTCGATGTTATGAGGGCCTAGGCTCAGGGCAAAAAGCTCGCAGCGGAATGTTGATAGGTTTGTTTCAGTAGGGTTGAAGACCAGTAAGTTATCGTCACACCAGGTTTTAATTTGTTCGATGTCTTCTTGAATCTTGTGATGTAATGTTTGTTCCGCTTTGTCATGCCAAAATATGGTGGTATCGTCGGCAAATAATGTATACTTACCAGATACATTAATTTTTGTGAGATCGTTTATATACAGTAGGAACAGTGTGGGACCGAGTACTGAACCCTGTGGTACGCCACAATGAGTTGGCTCAGTTCGAGAGAGGTGGTTAGTTTTTACCAATGGCGAGCGATTTTCAAGGTATGATTTGAACCATAGCTGGCTGATTCCTCTAAGTATTCGAGTTTGCTCAACAGGATTTTGTGACTCACACAGTCAAATGCCCTGAATAAGTCACAAAGTACTGCTGCAGCTGCCTCACCTCCATTAATTCTGTTATGAACTTTATTAAGAAGGGAAAATATTGCGTCGTTAGTGTTCTTCTGCCTTTAAAAGCCAAACTGGTTCTCGCTAAAAATTTTATTTCTAAGTATAAATTCCAAAATTCTCTCCTGAACTAATTTTTCAATTTTTTTAGCCAAGGTGAGTATGAGAGATATTGGACGATAATTTGACGGGTCTGCAGGGTCGCTCCCTTCATGAAGTGGTACTATAATTGAAGTTTTTAGAAAATCAAGAAAGTGACTGATTGATGAGAGTTGCCAGGACTTCGAGGGCAGAATCCGGAAGGTTTGGAAATATATTGATTGAGAGTTCGTCTTGCCCTGATGCTTTTTTATTTTTTATGTCGCTGATGATTTCTTTCAATTCAGATGTGTGAGTTGAAACAAAATAGATGTTTTCTTCGACGTAGAGGTTCAATATGTAATAGTCTATGTTATTTGTGGGTATCAAGTGTGCACTTAATTCAGAGGCTACAGTGCAGTAATAGTTGTTAAGGGTATTTGGACTGAGTGGGATTTCAAATGCAGGTTTCTGTTTTCCTCTAAGGTTGGTGATTATTCTCAAGCTTTCTTCAGACTTGTTGGAAGATTCTTCAATTCTTAATTTATAATACTCATCTTTCGCTGATTTCAATACTTTTTGATATAAATCACGATATCTAGTGTAATATTTATGAAAGAAGGTATCGGTGGTGTATTTTCTAACTGTGTGGAGGAATTTAAGATTTTTTGCCGAAATCTTCATTCCTTTTGTTAGCCAATGTTTCTTTTTCTTAATTTTTAACTTTTGAATTGGAAAAGCTGAGTAGATTATAGAATGAAAAAAAGGGGTCTTGATAGGCGAAGATATCCCCCCAGCTAATATATGTGCAAAACTCTTGGAACTTTTTGTACTAAATAGTCGGCTATATTTGAACTTAAGATAACGGGTATTTAAATCAAGTAGTAAGGTGCCGAGAATTGTTTTCTGGTCGGATAGGCCTGAGGGAACAACTGAACATGAAGTTTTTTCGGAATTACTGCAGAAATAGTCAATTGTGGTTGCAGAATATTGTGATTCTCGAGTGGGTTCTTCGACATTCATTTTTATATTAAATGAACTTGGTAAATTGGTCAGATGATGGGTATGCTGGGACTCTAGATCAGTGAAATTGATATTTAAATCACCAGATATCAATATATTCGAATGTGGTGAATGCTTTGATAGGAGCAACTCGAGTTTGTCTAGAAATTGTTTGCATCTGTGGAAGGAGCTCTGTAAATACTTATAATGTACATGTTAAGCTTAGAACTGAAAATGATGGCACATTCGAATACCTTCTCTCCAAAAATGTTGTCAAATTTGTCCAATTGAACAAAGTTATGACTGTCTACTAATGAGTCATTCATGAAGATTATGGTCCTCCATGTGGTGAGCTGATCCTGTTGAACCTAGCAGCTGATATGTAATTGCTCCTCCTCCCTTAGCCAGTGCTCAGTTAGTGTGACGAAATCCGGGAATTTATGATTTTTCAGTAATATGAAGAGTTCGTCAATTTTGTTTCTCCGTGACTGAATGTTTAGAGACAGTATGGTGATGTGTTTCTTGTCAGTGAAGTTACCTCTAAGAAATGGTTCTTGGATTTGAGAGCTTCTTCCTCTACTAGGGAATCTACAAGTTTTGTATTTTGTGAATCAGAATAGTTTGGGAGTGTAGAAATTGTGAAGTCCTTGGATGTTGTCGTTTCTATGTCGCTGTCATTGTTCTTAATATGCTTGTCCGTATTTTCGAGGTCCCAGTTATTTATCAAATTCAGTAAGGCATTTGCGAGATGTCTTTTCGCAACTCTTTTCAGATTGTAGCCGTCAGGAGCATAGTTATTTTTACGAAATATGTTATAACAGTCAACAAAAGATGTGATTTTCTTGAACCAGGAGTATATGATTAGGTTTCTTGTTTCTTGGGTTCATATCAGAAATGTTGATCTTTTTTCAAAATGGTAATTTCATTACATTTTCAACGTTATGACTGTGACCAGTCTTCTCCGGGGATTTTTTTCGGGGCATTCGAAAATATCCTTAGCCCCGAAAAAATCCCCCGAAGAAAACTGTGGCTTGATTATTTAGGCATGTGACTGAGGCCCGATTTCACCAACCTCTTTAAACGAGTTTTGTTCAAATTAAACTTAGATTGAGCTTTCTACACGTCATATTGGATTTCACCAGGAACTATAAACCACGTTTAGTTCTAAACGGCGTTTCCACTCAAAACGGGCTGAATTTGGCCAGTTACGAAGTTAAACGACGTTAAGTTCATTGGTTTTGTGCACGTTTGACAGATGGTTGACATTGGAGGTAAAACAACCTTACTTTTCCGATTTGTTTATGTTGGAGAAATGAACATTTTTACCTACTTCTAAAAGAATTCAGTAGTTGGATTATATGTGTTATTGTTTAATTCGTAGATGATCATGCCTTTATATTGTTCTGTTGTGAAATGAATAAAATGCATCAAACGACGGCCGAATACATTTTTAGGAAATTAAGTTTATTTTTCCCTTAATTCCATCTGCTGTTGTAAGAAATAGAAAACATTGTGAAATCTCCTAGAGAAGGCAAGCAGCCTAGATACATGCCATCAAACGAAAAGACTGGTCTGATAAGTTAATTAAATAAGGTAGAATTTGTTCCAGACATTTTCACTCTGGTAAAGGAAATATGTTGTACCAATTTATTCAATAAGCTGGGTGCCGAGTGAAGTCCAAAGAAGGAATTTATTTGATGAATTTTATTTTCACATTCCATCTTGAAATTCATTGTAGAGGATATTGTCACTTTTATCAAGTTTCTTCAAAAACTAAACTTTGAACACCGAACACCCACAGAAATATCACAAAACATGAGCCAAACACGAAAGTTATCGGTTTTCAATTTTCAGGTTATATTGTCACTTGGCTTTGGCTCGTCTACAAAACAACGAAATCTATGCAAAAATGACAGAAACGTACATATTTTACTATGTTGCCAGCTTTTGACTGTCCTTAAACTAAGTTTCAATAGCTTTCGTCTGTTTGTGTCGGTGAAACTGGATCGAGGTTTATCAAGATTAAAATCTGAGTTTAATGAGAACGGAGTTTAGTAAAACACCGTTTATCTGTCTTGTGGTGAAATCGGGAAATCATAATTTGCTGTCATCTTGTCATTTTAAATTGTAACGCCGATGTTTCTTTTTGTATATTATTTTTTCTGAATTTCATGTTAGTAAGTATCCTCCGATTATTTCATACCATCATATGACCATGTATTAACTTTTAGTAACGTCTTGAAGAAGAAAATAATCAGATACATAGAGAATTATTAATTGTCTATTGAGCTCATTTTTATGTCATGCTTTCGAAAAATTTTATTTTCTTCTTCAAGACGTTACTAAAAGTTAATACATGGTCATATGATGGTATGAAATAATCGGAGGATATTATATATATATATATATATATATATATATATATATATATTTATTTATATGTGTAGGTTAGACGACTGTCTAAGTTAAGGAAAAACCGGGGTATTATTTGGGTGTGCAATCAATAGGGCTGAAGTAACGTGTACTATTGTTTCTATTCAAGCTTTCTAGTTTTTATTGGCTATTCTTCAGGAACTCTACAATTGTTGGATTTTAGTAAAATCAATAATGGATTTTTTTTTTTTATTTACGATTTTTGAGGCTAAAAATAAGCGTTGCTTTTTACAATAATGTAATACAAATGTAGAGAACATTCAATTACAGCAAAAGTACCAATACATTGTTGAAAGGGGAGAAACACTGTTTTCTTCGATAACTTAACAGTGTGAATATGAGAAAAATTTTTTTTGAAACTTACAACTGTCAGATTTGTGCGGGATTGGCATAGAATGATGGAACACAGGTAAATGATCAATAGCATTGCTGCCAACTGCTATGTGGGTTGACAGAAATTGGAACAAGGTAAGATAATGTCAATTGTCAACATTCTGAGGAATTATGCAAACTGTTCATCAGAATGCTTTGTAGGAATGCTTAATGAATAAGAGTAAATGATACTTAGACTGTCAATATCAGTATATATATATATATTACATTTACGAAAATATTATTATTATTTGAGATTATGATATGGGGAAAGGACGTTGAGTTTGATTTATTTTGTTGCTGTTATTTAAAATCATGCTAGGAAGTCGATACGAAGAGAAGGATGTTGTTTTGTTCTTTATTTTATGGTGTTTTGTGAGCTGTGTTTTGTTTGTGCTGCCATCTGATGTTGTTTTTTCTGAAGTTACGCTGTTGTGTTTTATTCGATTATAATTCTTCAATTATGTTATGGTATGTTTTGCTGAGGTTTTTTATGTCTGTTTTATCATTCAAGGTATTTGGGTTGAGTTTTATATGTACCATTTCAAATGTCCTTGCTCATAAGATATCAAGCCCCATACCCTTCCTTCGAAGACAAACGAGTGACAAATAATAATTGGAAGTTGAAAATAAAACCATCACCAAACATGTACTCAACGTTATACAACTCAAAAATGAAAGGGGATCGAATACCTAGAATCCATAACTGCCCAATTGGCCACTGAAAATATCATAAAATAGAAAAACAAAACAAAATATCAAAAAAGGACAAAATACCCAAAAAAATAATAGCCTTATTAACATATTGCCCATTCGAACAAGTGTTCGAGATAAGCCAAAGGAAATATTATATCTAAGTATTATATAACATAACGTCACTACTCTTTTTCAGCGTTGTATGAACAAATGAAAAATTAAACCCACTATGCTATTCAGAATTGCATTAACGAATGTAAAACTGAAAAAGTTCTGGAATCCCAGAACGAAATGTCTTTTTCAAATAAATAATAATATATTCCTGAAATATCCTTTTTCCGGGAACCTGAAACCTAAGAAAACTCTACCGAATGGTTCAAGAACCCACACATCTACATATATATATATATATATATATATATATATATATATAATCCAGATATTTTGCTAGTCCGGATTGATGCCAAGCTTAAATTATGAAATTATGTACGTTGTAATCTGGATCGCACGATTCGATAATCCGGATTTGCCATGGTAATCGGTTCTAACTTGTCTGATTGCTTCATTTCAAAGAGGTAACTCATTTAAATTTTGATTATTTGACGGTCGGACGTGTTTTAGTGTATTGCAGAATGGCAAAACATAAACATATTGTTCTTATAAACAATGATAAAACAAAAGGGTGAAATATGCAAGACGCAAAAATCCAGATTTTTTATTAATACGGATTAGCCGTAACTTTAATTGATCCGGATTATCGAGTCTCTACTGTATATACAGGGTGTCCCAAACTCGATGGCCTATTAGACGTTTCTGGAGAACGGCAATGAAAAGTAGCAACAATTTTGATATTTTGAAGATACACCCCGTAAAGTATTGCATTTTTCGCTTTGCTATTGCTTTACGATCATTTTTGTATGATACTTCCCTATATCTCAAGCGATTTTCGAGAAATTCATTGATTCCCTTTTTTTGTGCAAAACATAGCTTCAATTAAATGAATATGACTGCGGTAATTGCACTCGTACAAAGCTGAAATTTCAGGTGTAGTTAACCAATATTCTGTGCATCAGTTATGTCTGAGGGGATTTGTTCTCCATTATACAGCGTCGTTCAAAATTTGTGATTTTTCCGATAGATACATAAATAGTGAAAACTACACCCTGTATATTATCGAATTTTCTGAAAGACAATTGAAGTTTCTCTCAAATGATGTATCATGTACCTTAATAGTCTGGTTTCCGGAATAAGAGCAAGTTTTTATAAAAATCAGATTATTTTGCTATATTTTGTATTAAATGTCATGGAATACGTCATTATGAAAATTCGACAATTAGTGCATCAATAATAAAACGTTTGCGCATTCATTACCAAAAATTTGATTAAAAAAGAATAAAAGGAAGGAAACAACTATTCAGACAAAGTTTTGATGAAATTGTTTATCTTCATGGTCAATGTGATCAAATTATAGCGAGAACATGCAGAAGGTTCTGTAGTGTATTGAAGTGTATGAATGATGATATGACGAACTGATTGTACAAAGAATGAATAATATACAGGGTATTCCAAACTCGATGGCCTATTAGACCTTTTTGGAGAACTGAGATATAAATACTCGAAATTTTGTATCCCACGATAAGAGAATGCGATCTATCTCTCAAACATATTTTCACGGTTGCAGTGTTGCCACATGTACTTGTAACTAATATCAACTTTCGAATTTCAAATGAATCACCCAGTATTTCATTCTGTTTTTTGATTCTACTGACAAATACAAATAACTTTTACTGAACATGACGTATTCTTATGTCCACCGTTTATTGATGACATTGACCATGAAGGTAAACAATTTCATTCCATTTTGATCTTTTGGAACACCCTGTATATATATATATATATATATATATATATATATATATATATAAAACAAAACAAACAAGCCATGAACAACCGCACAGACATAAACAATTTGAGCCAAATATACCACACTCTAATTCAAAAACAAATAAATAAATCCCAGCTGAAACAAATCATTATTCAGTTCACCCGTATCCCCCCCACACACATACACTACACCATCCCAGCAGAGAGTACTACGGGCCTACCAACAACAAACAAAATAACTATATATAGTTCCACACTACGTCGTTCAGGCGCTTTTAATGACAATTGACAAAACAACAAACCACAAAATATCGAAAGTTTTCTGTTGAAACAATGGTACAACAAAATTTAACACCACCCCGAAATCCAACTAATGTTGGTAACAAAACACAAGCATGGTAAAACCAAGGTACGTAACCCAAAAGGTAATTAAAGTTATTTTCAGACAACCTAACTTTCTACATATGATGTTATCCAAACCAATATCTTATTTTCAGATTCAAATGTTTTTAATGTTCTTAATAAATTTTACTGAAGATGCCCCCGAACGAGGGCGAAACGTTTAAATGAATGTAATTTTCTTCTCATTTTAATACAATCGAATCTGAAACCCAAAAAAACTCCAAAAATATAATCACCAAGATTCAAGAACCCACTATACCCAATATATATATATATATATATATATATACAGAGTGGCCACTTTTTTAATGAGATTGTATTGGTAACTTTTAAACCATAAGAGTTAGAAGGTCGATCAAATGTAGAAAAAGTTGCATTCATGGAAGCATTGTCAAGCAGTTCAAACAAATCGAGATTATCAGGGCCGGTTATTGAGATATCATAAGAAAAGTAAATTCTGTCATTTTGATTTTTCTTTTTTTCCCACTTTATTTCGAATATTATAAAAAAATATCGAGGTAGTTTTTTATTCGACAGTAAATTATCCTCAATTTGACATAATCAGATTTTGTATCCAACGTTTCGTACGCTCTGGGCCACCCTCAACCTCATTTTTTTCAATACGGGCCTGCTTATTTTATGACACTTTTCGAAATAACTTTTAACGGTGAATTCAACGATGTATCAAACAAAGTCGTTCAAAGTTGATTTTCAGGTGATTTTGACCCTTATCTAAATTTCTTTGGGTCGGATCTGTATTACATTTAGGTACCTTTAGTTAAATTAACAACATGCAATACATTTCGATAAGAAAATCAACTTACTCATCTTCAACAGAATGGAACGTAACAGAATCAAAGCAAGAGACAAGTAATAATTATTTACAAATTTCAAGAGGTGAAAAACCTAATTCATAATAATTAAACGAAACTATCATTTAATGAAAGAAAAATCAAATGATTATTCGAAAGTAAATGATGAACATTAATGAAGTAGAAAAATCGAATTCAAACGGTTTTCTTCACATAAAGGATTCAATATAAAATTGAATGCCCCGAAAACCATGCATACTTCCAAAAAAACAAGGACATTGAATGCAAATGTTTTCTGTGCATGGATTTTCAGGGAATATATTCAACGTTCTGCGTGGATTTCAGGAGTTGTTTTCACCGAGATCTTACCTTTCTCTGGTTAAATTTTTATATTGAATCCCTTTAGTGAAGAAACCGTTTAATTGATTTTTATTCATTCCATTCACATGGCACTTATCTCTCATATAGTGACGGGCTTGCCACCTACCGAGAAGGAATCTTATTAAGAAACCTATCGAGGTGGGAGATTTCGGAGGTTTCTTTCTTCACCAGGGTACCGCCAGTTAAAGTTTATCTTTTCCGGGTACCTATAGGTGTTACAAGATCGATGATGGTTTGTTTATTTGTTCATTCAGCCAAAGTTCTTGGACCTTTGGTTTGATATTCCGGATGATGAGGCCAAGAAGCCGAAACCGGTATGGGATTGTTAGGTGAACACGACATAAATTAAACATAATCGAGCTTATCAGAAAGAAACATTTGCATTCAATGTCCATTGATATTTTATGGAAGATGATGGATTTTCAGGTGAATATCATTCAACGTTCTGCGTGGTATTTGGGGAGAAAAGTAGTTTTTTTCACCGAGATCTACCTTCTTGGTTCAATTTTATATTAACCCTTTTTATGTGAAGAAACCGTTTAAATTGATTTTTCTATTCATTCCACTTCACATGGCACTTATCTCTCACTATATGCTAGACGGGCTTCACCCTACTGAGAAGGAATCTTTTATTAAGAAACCTATCGAGGTGGGAGATTGGAGTTTTTTCTAAGGTACCGCCAGTGTTTATCTTTTCCGGCGTACCATAGGTTTACAAGATCGATGATGGTTTGTTTACGTTGTTTACTTCGCCAAAGTTCTTGAACCTTGGTGGTTGACTACTCCGTACTGATGAGGGCCAAGAAGCCTGAAACCAGCGGATTGTTGGTGAACACGACATAAATTAAACATAATCGATTTATCAGAAAGAAACATTTGCATTCAAGTCCATTGATATTTTATGGAAAAGATGCATGGATTTGGTGAATATTCAAGCCTGGTGGATTTCAGGAAAGTAGTTGTTTTCACCGAGATCTACCTTCTTGGTTCAATTTTATATTGAATCCTTTATGTGAAGAAAACCGTTTAAATTCGATTTTTCTATTCATTCCACTTCACATGGCACTTATCTCTCATTAATGAAGTAAGTGTTCGAAATATCCACCATTTTGTAAAATGAACTTTGGGTTCTGGAACCCATATTTATACATTTTTTTTTATTTGTCTCCTTGAATACCTTCCAAACATTCTCAATCTTCTCCGAGGAATCATTATTGTTGGATTTGTCATTTGTTCCGGAAACAAATTACAGAATCGAACTTAATTTTGAGATCATTAGATATAATTTTGCAAGGCTTGGACAAATTTAAAATCATTTTTGTCCTTGACTATTTTATTAACAGAAGTTTTGATAAATAAATTACTGGCCACAGTTCTCGATTTTGTTTCGGGTTCAATTGAATTTGGGCGAACATTGATATGTTGATAACTTGTGTTTTCTTACATACAAACAACTCTAGGTTTATTGAATGTTTTTTTCAAGTAGTAGGCGGGATAAAAAAAAAAAAAACAAGAAATGTCAATTATTTGTCACTTCGTTTATTATTGTGTCACAAGAATTTTATTAAATAATTTTCTGAGTAATTTAATTTAACTTATTCGACATGGTAAGATAAGAATGAAGAGAAGAGAGATATTTGAAGGCATAAAACTAGATAGAAATTCGTTCAAAGCACAACAAAGGTTTGAATTATATCCTGAAAGAACAACACCAATTTAAAATGTTTCGACGTTTATTCAACGTTACTTGACATAATTCATTCATCAAACCTAGAGGTCCTTATGTATGACGAAACGATTATCAATGAATAATGTTCTGGCCCAAATTGAATGAATCCAGGAATAGGATCCAGAACTATGGCCAGTGAATGCAATTTATCAAAAGTGTGTTAATAAAATAGCAAGAGACACGGATACCATGACTCTCGACCGCCTGAAAAAAACTATATCGCAATGATCCTGAGAGAAGGTTGCAATTTGTAATTGGTTTCAACGGAAGGTGCGGAATAACAACAATTTTGCGCAATAATTTGGGAGGAAACGACATTCACAAATCCTGGCAGTTCAATCGAAGGAACAAACATTTTATGCCACAGAAAATCCTCACTTAATTCATGAAGTTAGACATCAATATCGTTTCTTTGAACATATGGGGTTTTTGGAATAATAAATTACTGGGACCCTATTTTGTTGACGGCAACCAACGGAGCAAAATATGAGATATTTAGAAGAAATGTTGATGATCTTCCATACGGTATCGGCTTAATAGCCCATGGTTCCAAAGGACGGGATGTGGTCCCACAACTGAGAATAGTCAAGACTATCTGAACGAACTTTTCCCGATTCATGGATTGGAACAAGAGGTCCAGTAGATGGCCTGCCAGATCTCCGGATTTGAATCTGCTGGATTTTATTTTGGGGATATCTCAAATAAGAGATTCTTTCAGAGAAGATTGAGAATGTATTGGAAGGTATTCAAGGAAGAAATAAGCAAATGTATAAGAATTTTCCAGAACGCAAAGTGCATTTTACGAAATGGGGACATTCCGAACACTTACTCCATTAATTTCATCATTTATTTCGAATAATCATTTTGATTTTCTTTCATTAAATGATAGTTTCTGTTAATTATTATGAATTGGGTTTTTTTCACCCTTGAAATTTGTAAATAATATTACTTGTTTTGTTTGATTCTGTTACGTACCATTATTGAAGATGAGTGTTTATTTTCTTATCGAAATGTATTGATATTGTTAATTAAACTAAAGGTACCTAAATGTAATACAGACCCCCCAAAGAAATTTGGATAAGGGCCAAAATCATGAAAATCAACTTTGAATGACATTGTTGATATATCGTTGTTCAACGTTAAAAAGTTATTTCGGAAAGTGCAAAAATATGCAGGTCCGTATTAAAAAAAATGAGGTTGAGGGTGGCCCAGAGCGTAGAAACGTTGGATAGAAAGCTAATCAAATTGAGGATAATTCACGTCGAAAAAAAACTCCCGTGACATTTTTTTGATAATATTGAAATAAAGTGGAAAAAAAGAAAAAAAAAATGACAGAATTTTTTTCTTATGATATCCAATAACCGGCCCCGATAATTTTGATTTGTTTGAACGCTTGACAAGTTTCTATAAATGCAACTTTTTCCATTTGACCGACCTTCTAACCTTATGGTTTAAAAGTTACCAATACAACCCATTGAAAAGTGGCATTTTTATATATATATATAATATATATTTATAATTTATATATATATATATTTTATTATTATTATATATATATATATATATATATATTTTATATATATATATATATTTATATATATATATATTTATATATATATATTTTATATATATATATATATATATATTATATTTTATATATATATATATACAGGTGGGGAACCCATAAACGGTCCCTGTAAACCAAACCATTAATTTTTTTTTGAAATTTATCCATTTCACTATATGATATTGGACGAAGCTGCAGAAGGAAATTATTTTGGAGATACAGCGTGGCTAAAAAAAGTGTGACATATCAAAGTTGTTTTTTTTTAAAATGGAACACCCTGTATTTCGTTACACTTTGAATAGGTCAGGAAAAAATAATATGATTCCATATGGTACTATGTACCTAACTATAACCGTTCTCGAGTTATTGATTTTTTTATGAAAATGTTAGTACAATTGGAAACTAAATAACATCGAAATGCATAGAAATCATCCCTTCGAATTCTGGCCAGGCATGTAAGAGGTTTTGGGCTATTGATATCGATAAAATCCGTTTCTCAGTATTATACAGAATGTTATTTCGAATAGAACACCCTGTATTTGTTTTGGTCTAACAATATAAAATTCAATTATCTTCCATTTCTACTGGGGTTCCATACCTAACCTAAATAGTTTTTCAGATATTTTCTTTTCAAATAGTAGTTTTATTTCAATGCATTTTGAATCAAGATAGCTTTGAAATGACATTTATTCAACTTGTTGAAAGAATTCCCATTGACAGTCATTGTGTTTACGTTATTCAAAACATCTACTGAATTATTAGTTCTGAAAATGAAAACCATCCCATTCAAGAGCAGATAGATATGATTCAGGATTGGTGAGGTTTAGAGAATAATTGCCTTTGGCGTCGAGGGTGTATGCCCAAAAATATCCAGACTGAACATCCAAACAAGTTGGTTTTAAACGATTGCTACATCAATTTCAGACTGGAAGTGTAATATCAGAAGGCAAATAGATCAAAACCTATCATTGGAAATGAGAGAAATTAATTTCATTATGGGATCAATCATAGAAAACCCCATAAGAGTCAACGTAAGATCGAGAAAGATAAGGATAGGGAGACGGACTTTAGGTAATAAAAAAATACAAATGCCACCGTACCGATTCAGATGCACCAGGAAATATATGAAATAGACTTCCATCGACGAATCGAACGTTTAGTGTGGATGCAAATTTTGGATTCCATTTTATTTTCTGATGAATCTTCTTTTCATAACAATGGCTTAGTGAACAGACACAACTTCCATTATTATTATAGTGATGTGAATCCTAATTTTTCCGCACTCTGATCACCAGAATAGATGGTCTGTCAACGTGGGAGGAATTATAGGTACACAAGTTATAGGACCATACTTTTTTTATGGAAACTTGAATGGTAATTTTTTTACAATTTTACGAGATGATCTGCCTGAGCTTCTGGAGAATGTGTCCAAATATCAGACAACGGATGTGGTTACAATTGAGCTCTGCACATTTCAAATTCCGTGTCAGACAGTTTTGAATATGTGCTTTCCGAATGAATGGATTGGTAGGGGAGGACCACAAAATTGGTCAGGGGGATCACCCAGATTTGACTTGCCCGTTTTTTTTCTATGGGGATATGAAGGAGATAATAAGGGCTTCTTTTCGAAGAGTGACGCCTCAAATGTTATAAAATGTTAAGAAGTCCTTCATAGAAAGAGAATGGTCGTCATTCCCGAGCACCTACTTGAATTAAATACATTTGTGTTTTATATTTTGTTGTTGTTTCAGTTGAATAATGAAGAAAAATGTATAGTCTGTTTGATGAACCACTGTCAGAATATGAATGTAAATGATAACTTCATTTTAGTGAACAGTAAATATTTTGATGAAGTGAAGTATAACAACTGTCAATGAGAATTATGTGAGCAAATCAAAAAATGTCGTTTCAAAGCTATCTTGATTCAAAAATGCATTGAAATAAGAACTACCATTTGAAAAGCCAATATCTGAAAACTATTTAGGTTAGGTATAGGGAACCCCAATATGAAATGAAAGATAATTGAATTTTATATTGTTCAGACCAAAAAATACAGGGTGTTCTATTTGAAATAACAAAGTTATCTTTGTCCGAAATTATAAAACGTGACAATTATTTTGAACATTCTGTATAATATTGAGAAACGGTTTTATCGAAATAAATAGTTCAAAATCTCTTCATGCTTGGTCATAATTGAAGGGATGATTTCTATACATTTCTATGTTATTCAGTTTCCAATTGTACCTAGCATTTTCATAAAAAATCAATAATTGAGAACGGTTATAGTTAGGTACATAGTACCAAAATGGAATCATATTATTTTCTTCACCTATTCAAAAGTGTAACGAAATACAGGGTGTTCCATTTAAATAACACAACTTTGATGTCACACTTTTTTGAGCCACCCTGTAGTCTCCAAAATAATTTCCTTTTGCAGCCTTAATCAATATACATATAATGAAATGGAAAAATTTCCCCGAAAAATTGATGGTTTGGTTTACAGGACCGAGTCGAGGAGTGCCTCACCCTGTATATACAATGAAATTGAATTTGATACAATGAAGGATTTTGACAAAAAATATCCGAAAATTCCAAAGAACTCAATTTGATCTCGACTCACATTGCAGATTTGCTATTGTTGGTGTTTATTCCTAAAATTGCAGTTACTTCGAAAACAGTTGTATTTTTTGGAAAAAGCAGAGGTACAAACGTTCCAAATGAAATGTAGATCTCGAAAAATAAGAATTCATTGATAAAAAAATATGTCTTGATGAAATACGAGAATCAAAAATAAGTTTCACAGTCAACTACCAATTTTAAATTCCTGAGGACACAATACCAAACGAATCTTGAAGTATAAATGAGTGGGACTCTTCCTCCGCTTCCTCTAAACATCAATGAAGATACAGGCTTAATAGATTACAAAACACTCAAAACAATCGCCACAAAAAAAACTCTGCAAACCAGAATAATCCGGGAAGCTCTTTAGATAGAGAAGCGCTCTCATTGCCTCCCTAATACTTGAAGACTTTCATTTTCGCCTTCCTCATTTCGGTCAAACCAAAAATCCACTATAAATAACGCCCATTACCCACAAACCCACAGTGAAATAGGCAGGTTGATAATTCAGAGAGAACCAGATTGAGAAACCGGCGTTCAAGTCACAAAATCCTGATAGGCTTTGTAGTCATAAAAATATTCATTCATTACACAATGATTGAAAAAACACTCAGTATACAATGAATGAAAAATGTCTACTAGTAGGCATTTCAACTTTCAACTTCTGCAACTAACCTCGTATTACTATGTTGCTTTGTATAAAAATTTGAAATGAATGCAGAAAACGAACGGTGATATTTTTTTAATTATACATACAAATTAATGTGTAAAACAGATAGTACTTTTTAAAACCATATAAATAAAAAAAATTTACGATAAAATCCAGAACAAAGCTATAGGAGGATGTTAAATTTAATACTATTATTTGGAGATATGATATATCTGTTCTGATTTCAAAATATATTATTAGTAAATTTGATAAGATTGCCAATATAATTTTTTTTGAATAGGATAGCGACCGTTGAATATTATTTTTTAATAGATAGTTGACGAAAATTTTCGGGGTTTTGAAGAAAACGAATTGCTAAATTGTCGACGTTTCGAAACATCATTGTTCCATCTTCAGGACTCTGAAGTATAAGAACAAATTGTTAAAATGGAATTCTTGAAAGGAATTTTGATAGAATAACGATCGTTAAAAGGAAAAATATCAGAAAATATACAGAAAACTAACATTGATAATTACTAATTTAGGTGGCTCGAGTTAAAAAGTGGTATTTTAAGTAATTTCTGACATAAAATATGAGAACATTTGCACAGTTACAAAGACGTCGTTACATCTACAATGAATGAACAACTGAACTGGCGATGAATCGCTTCTTTGTAATGTAAAAATACTAATGAGGGAGATCAGGAGAATTGGAAGAAGCCCTTTATTAATGATTCACAATTTGTGTTTTATTTTTCTATTAGGTTGAAAATGAGGTTTTGATTTTCGATATGAGATCATTTTCAAAAATGTTCTTCATGCTTTGTTATTTCCCGTCATTTCATAATGAGTTTTGTTCTCGATATTATCTGTTGCCCAATCGTAGAAGGTCTGACACCACAACTCTGCAAGGTCATAAAAATTATAATTGAAAGGTGGATTGATGTCCTCTTGCTCATAGAAGAGGACGAATGTTTCTCCAATTTTTAAGGGGTTTTGGGGGTATCGGTGATACTCTGAAGTCATTGTACTTGTACCATGTGCCTGCATAAGGGTGCCTACAGTAGCCCTGAGTGTCCGCTATAGATTGTTCCACATGGTTGGACACAGCATAAGTGTAAAGACAGGTGTTGATCTGCTGCATAATTTTCATATCTAAACCTTCGAGAGGACAGTTTTCCATTTTTATCCATTTGTTAAAAATTTTTTTATTGTTACTTTGGAAATATCAAATATATATATATATATATATATATATATATTTTTAAAAAAAAATCAGCATAAAATGGGAAAAAAGAAAACATTTTTTTTTCACAATACTGAAAACAAACACACCTAATGATCTGAAATCTAACATTATATACAAAATACCATATGCTGACTGTGACAAGGTGTACATAGGGCATACTTGAAACAAAGAATGACAGAACATAATGGGGATTGTAAAATATACAAACCCACTTAAAACAATCAAAGACCCCACGCCTTGCAGAACATTGTAAATCACCCCTTCACAACTTCGACTTTAGTTCATAGTATCTTTGGGACAACAAAAAAAAAAAAAAAAGACTAATGAAAGAAATGATTGAAATAACAAAGAATGGAGGAAAATGTGTTACCAAAATCTGGACCGAAAATCAAACACTGATTTTAACCTAATAGAAAAATCAAACACAAATTGTGAATCATTAACAGAATACTTTTTCCAGTTCCCCCAATCTCCCCATAAGTCTTTTACATTACAAAGAAACGATTCATCGCCCGTTCAGTTTGTTCATTTCATTGTGTATGACGACGTCTTTCGGAACCTGTGCATGTTTTTTAATTTTTCAAATTACCACCT
Organism: Gonioctena quinquepunctata; assembly: GCA_018342105.1. Taxonomy (NCBI): domain Eukaryota; kingdom Metazoa; phylum Arthropoda; class Insecta; order Coleoptera; family Chrysomelidae; genus Gonioctena; species Gonioctena quinquepunctata. Next base: position 70,246 of record JAFIRS010003469.1, read on the forward strand.
TGAACCGAGAGCCAGCCTGAATGTAAGTAATTATCAATGTTAGTTTCTTTATATTGTCCGAGGTTTTTACTTTTCAAGGTCGTTATTTCACATTTTTACCCTATTTTATCAATACTCCTTTCCCCTGAATTTGATTTTAACATAGATGTTTTGTTCTTATATTTGAGTCCTGAAGATAAAAAATGAAGTTTCGAAACATCGAAATTTTGCATTTTTTTTTTTCCAATATTCCACCAAATTCCATTCAAAAAACATGCAAAATTTTTTTTTTTTTCAACAAACATTTCTTTATTAACGAATGTCATTCTAAAAGAAAGAATAATTTGATTCTTGAAAATATTTTCAAAATTTCTGATTTCTGAAATTCACGTTAAATCAATACACTAATATAATTACCCTGAATAATTGATCTATAGGAAATAAAGATAGTCGAAATAAAAAAGAAAAAAAAATTTATAGAGCTTCCATACCAGAACAGAAGAACCTGAGAAGACTGGAGCCAACTATTTATTCTATGATTGCATTGGAAATCAGCCAACGATTTGGGCATATGGTCTATAGTCTAAAGATATTGTTTTGGGATAAACATAACCCGCATAATGTAATTTTTTGGCAAATTCAATCAATATAATATCATATATTTCCCCCAGTTTTTTGAAAATGTATTTTTTTATAGAAATGATGACCCGGAGAAGAATGGGAGAACCCCCTTAAAAAATTTTCAAGGGGAAAAGATGTATTGATTCTCAAAAAAATACTTTCTGAGTTAGAACTGTTCCATCTTCATTTTTAACAATTTAACTTCAACATATTTTTGGGATAATTAAATTAATTGTTGATACTATTATATCAGTTTCGTGGTGAACCATACCGTTTTAAATTTTTCCCCTTCGAGCCGGGGCATTCCCAAAATAGGGAATAAAAAAAGCCAAAAATTTTTTTATTAAGCCAAATCGACTCATCCATTTTCAAATGTATATTTTTTTTTTTTTTTTCCCTTTTTTTCCCCACCTAGCAGGGGGAAATATTGGGGAAAAATTATAAATTCCTGATAATGATGAATCATCACATATTTCGAATAACAACTTCATTTTCAATGGCCGATTTGTTACCCAAAATTTTCCGAATGTTATTTAATGAAAAGTTTTATAGTATATATCCGTGTTTTTGTTAACTTAGCTAGCCTTAACCATACGGGAGGGTTATCAGCATTGACCAATAACAGAACAACATCCAGAGGGTTGAGATTTTTTACCAATATGAAAGAAGCGGGGACTTGTTTCGACAGAACAATGCCCAAATTTCAGATTGTTTCGAATAATAATAAATTGGGACTTGTAATAATATATTTTGTTTTTTCAAAATAAAAAAAACAACTATTGATACCCTGGTATAATTTACTGAAAAAAATGTATAGAAATTCAAAATGAGATTGAATTTTCAAAATTTAAAAAAGGAAAAAAATTGGACAATTAAAATAACTGTTCTTCAGTTATTTTAAACAATTGATAAATTTTACTTGTTTCAATAATTCTTCACTATGACATCAATAATGAAATATTTTTTTATTACACTATACATATATACCTTGCCAAATAAACAGTTTTTGTTTACCCTCCACGGGAAGTAATACACAAATTTTAATTAAGATTTGATTATTCCGTTTCATTTCCGAATAAAAACGGTTCACTTGTTGCAATATGATTTTTTAGCTTGATAAAATTAATTCCTTTCATTCAGTTATTACTGAGATGTTTTTGATGAGTTACTCTATCATTGACGCATATGGTTGACTAATTTGCTATTCAGATAAACTGTAGGGGAGTCTACGCCATACTGGGGGAAGATGAGACTTCTTTTTTTGAAATTAAACTTCACTTTCATTCGCTTCATAATGAAGCGAACTTGCCTGTACTAACTGACTCTTCGACAACGGGATTCTGAATGAAGAGAGTTCTAGTATGGAGAATCTTATATATATAGCGCGGTATTCAAACATACCGCGAAAACAAAAAAATATATTATGAGTCGGTGAGTCGCCTTGAGAGACACGCCGCCATGATAATTTAAATTTCAAGGGGGTCATTAACGTGACAGCGGTCTCGTGAGAAACGATTTTTGATTTTTGTTTTATCCCCGTTGTCGAAGAATCAATTACCTGGTCGCATCTTTGAGCTCAAAAAAATAAAAAATAACTGTCCTCGAAAGAAGGATGTGGTTTAGCGGTTAGATCGTAGCCCCCCGATGTTTCTTTTGATATTTTTAGGGGGTTTCATTATTAACGCGGCCGACTTTGATTTCGAACGAAAATTGAATTATTATATTGGCATTCTTCTTTTTCAGTTTACATATGGCTATATTTGAAAAATTTTTAAGGTGCTTCCCAATCCCTTTTTTCCCCCATTCAAAAGATAAAAATTTTAATTGATACCTTTTTCATGACCCTAATATTTTGGGATAGATGAGTGGTATTGATCTCAATTTGGGTTATGGTTCTGACAATTGAGATACCATGAGAAAACTAAATAAATTCTACTGATAATATATATAAATATGACCTTTACCTCATTCAATCATGCACCTAATATTACATACATGGTCAACAATATCCCTACTTATAAATTACTATTCTAAATACAAATTTTTTTAACATGCAAATCTTTATAAAATTTCAAAAAGATCCTTCAAGTCAGTGTTTCTGAGACGATGCTGGCTTCGAATTAACGCCACCCTATAGATATGACCTGTCATCACCTGCTGTGATAGAGACTGTTGTGGTCGGGAAATCAGGTTGAAATTCTCCAGCGACCTTATGTCTGCTTTCGACTGGGGATGATGTAAAAAACATTTTAAACCCATATGACTTAGTTCCACTCAGTCGCAGCGAGTTAAACGGCCTTGTCGTTATTTTTTCGAGCCACCCTTCGTATAGTGAACGTATTTAAAAGGAAAACATCTCTCTATGATGCAAAATGTCACCTGACATTTGTTTAAAAGTTCCAGTGAAGTGGTAGTTTCTAAGGTTCTTCCGTTTAAAGTGATGGTTCAACCTTCTATTCAGTTGGATAATTTGTGCACCCTTGCCCTTACGATGAGGTTCCCCGGGGCCCCTCAACTCTACACTCTGACTTTGACTTATTATCCATTCATCCTTGGGTATTGTGAACTTACTTGGTTTAAAAAAAGTTCAAACTTCCATGGCGGTAGATGCTCAGTAAATAACTATTTGGGAGATTAAAAATATTAATTTGAACTCCGTTTATTCAAAAAAAAAAATTTATATTATCCGTAATTGTTAACGAAAATTTTTAAAATGCTCTTATTATCACCATATTTTCGCACATTTTACTTTTAATTAATGTTATTCCACTTAGTCAAAAGGTAAATTTTAATTACATCAAAAATCTCTTCTCGGTAGAGAATTAAAACCCGTTTATATTAATACTTTATTAATGTCATAAACCTTCCCAATTTTGGGAAATACACAAAATTTTTCTATTACAGTCTATGCTTTACTAAAAAGTTCGATTTTCATATAGAATAACCAACACTAGATAATTTTGCCCCATTCCCCCATTGGTAATGCGACAATATTTTCAATGGTACGTGGTAGTTACGATTCAGGTAGAAAGCCCCATCAATATTTTTTCCCCGGTTAATTTACAGGGTGTTTAAATTTTTCTTTGACTACACGTTTCGATAGGGCTTGTGTATACTTCAAGATTTCAGTTTTCCCAAATTATTTATCTATACTGGCTTATATACTATTTGATCTCAATGTTTGAAAATATTGAAATATTATTATTTAAAATGCTTTTTTTTTGAATTTTTAAAAATTCCCCATTTTGATTTTTTTGCTTTGGAATAAACCATGGAAACTTTTTTACTGTACCACGTGTTCTAGTCTAAACTATGATTTATCTCCGGAATACTTTCCCTTGGTTTTCTGATGATTTATTTTGATTACTTCAGTTTTTTTGGGTTTCTAGGGTTTTTTTCTTGATTTTTTCTCATGGGTTTTTTTTCCTTTATTTCCGCTTGGGTTTCTTTTGCAATTGTTGCAAAATTATTCTTTCGTCCTGAAGTTCTATTTTCTAACCTTTTTCCCCCCCATATTCTAACTATTCCCTTTAAGTTCCCTACACCAGTGAAAATATGTCACTTATATTTCTAATTTTAGTTTTTTTAAAAGAATTGGGGGAAATTTTTTTCCCCCCTGTATTCACCTTCTTTCCCTTTTTTGATATCTTTCAACAAATTATTTTTTTGAAAAGTTTGATCGTTTTTCCGTGGATGCTACCGTATTGTTAAGAGTTGGAGCCCCCCAGATGGAAAAAACCCCTTTCCTATATACAGGATGCTCTGGGTTTAACGTTACTCACCCTTTTTATTTTCAAAAAAATTTCCTGCCTATTTTCTAGTTGCGGAGATTTTTTCTCTGATTAATTTCCAATCGATTCATGTGTTCAATCCTGTTTCCATTGGGATTTTTAAAATTTTTAAGCGATGACTTTTTTAAAATTTGATTTTTCCTTTGACTGGCTACGGTTTGATGATTTTATATCTTTAACTACTTCTTATTTTTCTTTGGATTTTTTTTTCAAATTTACCAAAAACGTTTTTCTTTGAAAATTCATTTTTGGCTATTTTCTTTTTAATTTTAAATTTTTTTTCCAAATCATGTTACTCCTTTCTTTAACTATGCAAAATTCAAAACCCGGGGGAAAATTTTTGTCCATGACGAATAAAATTCAGCCTTTTTTTTTTTTCGTCTATCGGGAAAATACTTTTGGGGCTATCATTCCGAGGTTCTTGGTTTTTCCAAATTTTTCCCGGGGGGTAGAAATCTCACCGGGGGTTCATATTACCTTTTAGCCTGTCTTTCTACGATTTCCCTTTTCTACATCGATCATCTTCCCCTAAATTTCTTTATGCGTTATTTGACCCGATATTCCCGTATATGGTTTGCTACCTTCTTGAATATTTTCATTATCAAAAACTTTTCATACGATCCGTATATCTTTTTTTTCCCTTTTCCGGGAAAATAATTTTTCATTCCGCTGTGGTACTTTATTTGGGGATTTTCCGTTCCATTTTCTGTTTCTTTTAGGCAAGAAATGTTCGTTTTGACGAATAAATTTCTACTTTCGACTGTCACTTTCGAGTGGGCGTACTATTATGATGTTTGTTCTCAGATCATTGATTCCCTTTCCCTTGTTCTGTGAAAAGGCATTCTTGAATGAGCTGGCTCTTTCACTACGACGTCCTTTTGAACTTTTCGGCTGTCTCGCTTGACTATCCCTTCCTAGTGTACAGGGGGTTCCGGTTTTTCAATACCTTTTTGGGATTTTCATGGATTTTTTTAATTTACCTTGGCAATTTTCATCTCCACACGCTTTTAGTTCAATGAGTGATGTCACCAAATCATAATCATATTTGGCTTGTTTAATGATTAGTGTTTTCTTCCCTTTCCCAGACATTTTTCCCTACGTTTTCGTTGAATCGGCTTCGAAACCATTTTCAAACACTTCACTATTTTCGACATTTCCCTTTGATTCGAGCCGGCCGGGCTATTTCATGGCGTGAAAATCCATTTTGATTACTCCCAATTCGTTTTGAGCTTACCCCCGAGAAAATTAGTTTTTCAAAAATTTAATTCCATCCAATGTTTTATCATTTTAGTCATGTCTTTCCCAAACCTTTTCCCATTTGTCCAAACTTTTAGCCAATTATTATGTTCGTTATCAAATTTACCGTTTTTCTGTTCCCCACCTTTAGTGGGGTATTTTTTCCTTGCCTCTTTTTTATTTGAATTCCCGTTATATCCGGACATTTTTTTCCCTACTTTTTTCGGACTTTTCCATTGGTAACTATTTCCTGTTTGTCTTCGTCAATTATTTTCCCAAAATTCTGATATCGGTTTCTATTTGATTATTTATAAATCTACGTCCTTGTTCGTTATTCTTCCCTGAGTTCGGGTCTATTTTCCATTGAATAGTTAGAAAACCTTTTTTTTTGGTTTCCCTTTTTTTTTTTCTAAATTTTTTTAAATCGTTTCCCCTTTGCATAGTCGGAAAAAACCCTGGTCCTGATTACTTTAAAATATCATTTCGAAAGCTATTTCTATTTGGACATCTATATGATAGGTGACCAAATTATGCAAAAGGTAGCATACACAATTTTTTTTTTCTTACAATTTGTTTTTTCATACCCTTACGATTGCAATTTTAAAAATTCATTTTATTCTGGAAACCATCTTGTTTGAGCTGTTAGTGTCCAATTTAATTTTCTTTTTTTTGCTAATTTGATGACTTTTTAAACCAAACTGGGAGATAAAAATTCTTTCCTTACAGGATTAGCAATCCCATAAAAATTGCAAAATATTTGATCAAATTTTTTCTCCAAACATCATCAACCCTAAATTCCGTAAATTTTTTAATTCTCGGGTGCTCTAACTATGGAAAATTCCTAACTGATTCACTTTTATCCTGATAACAATTCAAAAAATTTTTTTTTTTTCCAGGTAATTTCAATCTGCTAAACTGCTGCAAAACATTTTAAATTGCCCAAATTTTTTGTATTTTTAATTTATCGTCTGTATCTATAAATAACTGGGATTCCTGTCAATTTTTAATCAACTATGGAACTTATCTGACTGTTGTCCATCTTCTACAGGGAAAAACTGATTTCAGAACAAAATTTTATATCGTAGTACCATTAAAAGAAGGTAAAATCCACATGATAGTAATGGGAGGTTCATAGTTAATCCTACCGTCCACGGGGACTGTTGTCGGAGTTTCCCGATTTTTAAAAATTTTAAAAAAACCCCCCTTTAATAAAAAAAAATTACTTTTCCAAATTTCTGTGATCAGCCTTTTATAAAAGATATATATGTTTTGATTTTCCACTGTCAAACTTTTTGAAAAGATATTACTTTCTAAATGCTTTTCGTATTATTTTTTTTATAATTTTTTTAATACTTTTCTGACCTTTTTCGTTACCAAAGATTATTTTCCCCAGTATTTTACAATTCAATTCCCCTTTTAGCATTCCACAAACAATATTAAAAAAAAAATTCTACATTTGCAATTATATTTTTTTTCCCGATGAATTTTAAATGACAACCAGTGCAAACTGCAATATATGCACACTTTTAACACACAAATTTGGGTAATATTTTCGGAAAAAAAAATTTTTTTATATTTTTATTCATTTGCATCGAGTAATATTGAGTTTGAATCTTTTTGGGAAAAACAACATATTAACGTTATTTTTCCCTTCCCTAACCCCCCAACCCTATATATAGCGTTTGTTTTGTTAAAAGTACGTTTAACCATTTGAGGGTTTTCGTTACACAACAGAACAACATCTGAGGGTTGAGATTTTGCTTACCTTTAAAAGGGGGTTTGATTTTCATAAAAAGACCAATTTTGAGTTTTGAAAAATTTACATTTGCTTTAATTTTAAATGATTTCTAAAAATAAAAATTTTATACATTTATAATTTATTAGAAAAAGTTGGAAAATCAAAATGAGTTGTTTCAAAATTTAAAAAGGGGAAAAAAAAAGGAAAAAAAAGCTTAGTTTTTTTAAAAAAAAAAAATATTTTTTTTGTGAATCAATAATTTCTTTTTACTATGACATCAAAATGAAATTTTTATTACCTAATATACCTTCCAAATAAACAGTTTCATTAACCCCCCACTGAAGAATACACAATATTTTTTAAATTTAAAATTTAATTATTCCGTTTTATTTCCAAAATATTCGTTCCTTGTTTCAATATGATCATTTAGCCTTTTTAAAAATTAATTCCATTCATTTAGTTATTACTCAGATGATTTTCTGATGAGTTACTCTATCAATGATTCTGATATGGTTGATTAATTTGCTACTTAATAAATTGTAAGCTACATTACCCCGTGGAAGATGAGACTTCATCTTTTTAATTGAAATTAAACTACTTTCATTTGTTCATAATGAAGGAACTTGCTCTGTACTGACTGACTGTTCGACAACTGGGTTCTGAATGAAGAGAGTTCTAGTATGGAGAATTTATATATATAGCTTGGTATTTGATACCCCAAAAAAACAATAAAATATTTTGAGCTAGCCTTTTGGGAACCCCATATGTTAATTTTTGGGGATTTGGACGCGGGCTCGTGAGAAACGATCTTTTGAGTTTTGTTTTTCCCCGTGCAAGAAACAATCCGCCCTCTTTTGAGCTCAATAGAAATGAAAATAACTGTCCTTCGTAATAGGAGCGATGTGGTTTAGGGGTTTGATCGTAGGTGTAAATGATTTAATAGTTTCTTTGATATTTTATGGGCTGTTACATTATTAACGCGGCCGACTTTGATTTCGAACGAAAATTGATTTATTATATTGGCATTCTTCAGTTTCAGTTTACATATGGCTATATTTGAAATGATTGGTATAGTGTGCTTACCACCATAGCTCACCACGATGGTATTTTGAACACATTTTCCCAAGGCACATTCAACCTGATACTTGTGAGCGAAACATGGCTCAACAACCTATACTGTCAACAGCCGTAAAGTTGATGGGATACAAACTATTGAGGAATGATCAAGTCCAAGAGCTGAACAAAATGTCATCATTTCATCTGCAAAAAATGCCCCAGATCAATTGGGAGCAATATTGAATATTCTACCACAAATACTCAATAATTTGGAATATGCTATCACCTTTGCAAGTTTGAAAATTGTCCACACTAGTGTTTTGAAAATTGAAGATTTTGAATTTATCATTCAAACACTATGTCACCATCAACCAAATAAACTTCCAATTGAAATGACAATTCTACTTTACATAAATAAACGAAATTTTGGAAATAGAATCTTACCTTCGAACGATAAGATAGTTTTCATTATTCACTTTCCTATGATATTTTCTTACTTTCATACCTTCATCTGATCCCTACTAAAAAACTACTATTCTGATACTCTACCGAAATTTTCTAACAATGAACGAAAACTCTATCAGTATCATCAAGATACCGAATGCAGAAAAATACATGAAGTAATACTGTAACTTGGAGTCTACCAGCACTCCAATCAAAAGGGACTGCAAACATGAACCCCTACAATTTAAAGGAAAGAACTAAAAATCCTGTGAGCTAGTCTCGATCGTTCTTAAGATCAAATCGTCGAACAAATCAATGCCGCCCACTAGAGTAGTGTAGCTATGAGAGTTCTGGAGCAAAAATCCTACGCTTTTCCTTATGAAGGTTCATTTTAAGCACCCTTTATGATGTCCCAGGTATATTCGGGAGGAGTTCTCCCATAGATGGTGGTGTATATAAACATATATATATATATATATATATATATATATATATATATATATATATATACCTTCGACTGCTTTTGATATTACCATTACATTTTCTATCAAAAGTGTTTTCCAGAAGTATTCCTTCTACCTAGGATACCTGCTCACCAAGACAGCCACAACTGTGACCGTCCTTTTGTCCAGCCGGCCTGCACATGACTATCCCTGACTACTGCGACCTCACTCGTGACCATTCATGAACATCCGTTACCCTTCGCGATCATCATCGTGAGTATCTTTGTCCAGTCGGTCCGCATCTGTGACTACCTGTGACCACTCTTCCCTTTTGACCATACATGAATATCCAGGACTGTCCATGATCATCCCGTGACTGTTCAAGTGATCATCCCTGTGACATCCTTGTCCAGTCGACCTGCGTGTGATTTCATGCGTGTCCACCTGCGAGCATCCATGAACATCTGTACTGTCCGTGATCATCTTCGTGACTACCTAGCCATCCAAAAAAAAATAAATATGACCTCTAAGTTTTAATAGTTTTCTTCCGTTCAGATATCTCTAGTAGTATCCTTCAATATTAACATTACCTAACCAAAACTAACTCAGTCTCTTGGAGAGTTTGGTTATATGTTTCGACCAGTTGCCTGTTTAGATATTATCTCTAATTATATTATTATTCAATACCAAGGTCACCAAACAAATCATATATCCAAATAATATCTATCTATTTCTACACTCGAGTTCCGGGGTTTTGATAGTTCGTTTTATATTGATGATAATATTTTTTTAATATAGGTCAAATCCAGAACCATGTGTGAGTTCTTGCTTTTCATCTGTTTTGTACAGGTTGTTATGCTTCAGATTCCAACAACCATTTCAATGAATCATTAATTTCATGACCCTTTTGTTTTCAGATCTACAAAAACGAGTTATACATGAATACCCCACAAGAGGTTATCTTGCCGATGAAGATAGTGACTAAAGTTTATCTTTCAGTCGCAGATGATTCCACATCTGATTTATGAACATCCTGTTTATATTTTCAAAAATATTCTTCAGTGGGCGATACAGAACATATTAAAAAAAATACGAAGCAATTTAAAGTGAATAAAAGTTTTTGTATTCTCACAAACCAAGGCAATGAAGATGACCGAGTTCAAATTTTTGAAACGAAGAATGAACCCATTTATCGAGACACCGATTTGACAAAGGGGTTTTTATCACCAATGTAACGGATAACATCTTGACCGATTTCGATTTTTTTCCGAAATGGGGGGGGGTGATTTCATAAAAAAAGATCTTTAAACCCCAAGTGAATAAAAAACAAATTCAAACCCCAAAAGAGGTTCATCATATAGACCTACCTGAATCTATCAAGCTAAAAAAAGGCATGTTTAATATCAAAATAATGATCAAGCTTGTTTTGCATGGAGCATCGTGAGCGCTTTTTTTTCCCTCAGAAGATCAGCAGTTGCAAAAACCTTTTTTCCCCCCCAATTATTCAACAGCCTAAAATCGGGAAAGGATTAAACCCCAAGACATTTAAAAACAAGTTCCACTTTTTGGAGAAGCAGAATGATTTATCAGTAAAATTTATATACTGAAAAAAAAAAAAATATTCCAAACACTTCCCCCCCACCCAACCAAAGTCAAGAAAAAACATATCAATCCCCCATGATCCAGAACCAGAATTTCCAACGAAGATGAAACCAAGAAAAAAATACTTTTGGGATTCCCAAACCTTTCGTACCATTTCGTTTGGTTTAAAAAAACTTTTTCGGGGCCCCATCACTCGGCTAAAAACCCTTAAAAAAAGTTCTTCTGTGATAGGTGTTTCCCCCATTTTATACACGTAAATTTAGATTCTCATTATGGGGATGTAAATCAATCAACGAGTGTGGAATTAAACCCCCAGCCAGGCAAAACATGTTGCAGTTCAAAAATTTTTAAAAAAAATAATCGGGGTTTCCCTTTGTCATATTTTTTCCCCATTAAATGGTTTTTTAACCCCCGGGAAAAATAAGGGAAATTTTAAAACGCCCCCCTAGATGGGGTATTAAAATGAAACCCCTGATGATTTTTTTTCATCTCTAAAAACTTTGGGGGGAAAGGTTTTTTCAATGGTTTCATCCAAGAGCCCAAACAATTTGCTGAAGATGAGAAACGGATTTTTGGAAAAGGGTTCCCTCAACACAGGAGAAAGTTTTAATAGACCCAAATTTTTTCCCATGCCCCGAAAAACCCTTTTTATCCCCGACGAAAAAAAAGACGCGATCATAATCATCTCAAAAGGGGTTATGGGGCCCAAAACCCCTTAAAAAAAAAACATAAACCCCCAAGGAAAATACAAAACACCAGTTTTATTCCAAAATTTTAAAAACCCCATGATTCCCCCTTTTTTTTTGAGGGATATTTCTAAGGACCAGAAGGGCGATCGTTTTTTTTTCCCATCAAAAAAAGAGAAGACACCGTTTTACAGAGAATTTTTAAAAAAGAGATTTGATCAATTTTTTTCATTGATTTTTCCTTTTCCATGGGGCTAGCCCAAAAAACTTTGGTTTTTTTCCCAGATGATTTTTTTTTCCCCCAAACCCCCAAAAAGATTCAACAGGGGAAAAAACCGGGACCCGCTTTAAAAAAAGGATTTTTTTCCCAAATGATTTTGTAGATTTTTTTAAAAAAAATAGTTCCCCCTTTTTTTACCTTAAAAAAGATTTAACATAGGGGAAAAAAAAACGCCGTTACCAAAAAACGAGGTAGGCAGAGTTGGATGGGGTTTTTTGGGAGAATATTTTCTAAATTTTTTTTTTAAAAAAAACAGATTTTAAGTTTCGGCAGAGGTTTGAAAAATTTGGGGGTTATTGTTTAAAAACGTATGGATTTGATCCCCCCATTAATACCTACCGGGGGTTCGTTTTTTTGAAACATACCGAATTACTGACAGAATCGACATAAAAACCTTTTTTTTAAAAAAAATTGGGGGGGGTCAATCCCCCCAAAAACGGAGAGTTAACGGGAAAAAAAAAATTTTTGCCTGATTATGATTCGAAAAACAAAATTTAAAAAATTTTTTTAAAAAAAAATTAACAAAAATGGGGAGGGGGAATAAAAGTCAAAATTTTTTTCCCAAAAGGGGCCGAATGGGAAAAATGTTTCAGATTTTTAAAATTTTTGGGGACGATTTCTGATGTAGGTTATTTTTTGGGGAAGGGACAGATTTTTCCCAAAAAAATTTCACGATGCCCACAAAATTTTGTTTTTCCGAAATTTTTTTTCTTTGGGAAAAAGGAAAAAAGGGGGGGGGCCCCCCAATTTTCCAAAGAATATCCATTGGGGGAAAATCGAAACATTTTTGGCAAACGGCTTAAAAACTAAAAAAGTTAAAAAAAATAAAAACCAAACAGTTTTTCATGGGAATTTTTTAAAAAATTGGGGGGAAAAAAATTTTTAAAAATTTTAAAACCAAAATGAACAATACAGTTTAAAAAAAATTTTTGGGAAAACGAAAAAATTTTTGGGGAAAAAAAAGGGAAGGGGATATGGGCAGAAGAAAAATTTCTAAAACCAGAATTAAAAATAAAATTTCATGTTTTTCAATAAAGAATTATGGAACGAACGAAAAAAAACCTCAAATATTTTAAAAAACCTTTTATATAGGGGGAAAGGAGTAAAAAAAATTTTAAAAAACCTTAAAATTTTACGACTTTAAATTTTAACGGTCCCGGGAAGTTCGGTCACGACTGTTCCATTTTTTTTGGGGGAAAAGATTCATTAGTTCACGAAATACGAAGGGTTTATGAATTTAAAATCCGTGGGATTGTCATAAACATTTTGATAGGGGGCCATCCAAAAAAATATTTCCAATACCCCCTCGGAACGTTTTGGGCTCCAGGGTTTAAAAAGGGGGGAAAATTTTGGGGAATTGGGGAACGAGATCAAAATTATATGCTTTCAAGACTAAAAACCCGAAAAAAGACAAAAAAAACGCGCAGAGTTTTGGGGAAGGGGGGAAGATCAAAAAACTTTGGGATTGTTCTGAGAAAATAAGGGGAACCCCGGGAAAGCAAAAGGGGGTTGAGAAGTCCGTTTTTATAGAAACAAATTTAAAAAAAGTAGAACCCCCCAAATCTAAAAAAAAAGGGAAAAAATTTAAAATTTAAATGGGGAAAAAGGTCGTTTTTTTTGGGGCAATAAACGAAAGAAAAACCTTTCCGGGGGTTTTAAAAAAGCCCCAAACCCCCTTAAAAAACGCGGGAAAATTTTCCTTTTTTGGGGAAAAATTAAAATTTAAAATTTCCCCCATTTTTTTTGCCATTCCCTTAAAAAATTTTTTAAAACCCCCCGCCTATATTTAAAAAAGGCCCCGGGGTAAAATTTTTTTTTTACCAAAAAATTACAAACCCTGCCCTTTTTCTTTTTTACCCCTTTTAACTAAAAAAATAATATTTTCTTTTTCAAAAAAATACCGTTCCAAAGGGGTTTCTTTAAAAATTTCCCCAAATTAAAAAAAGAAATAAAAAAAAAAACAAAACCGAAAACTTTTCAAATTTTAAGGAACTTAAAAATTTTTTTTTTTTCCTAAAAAAAATTCAATTGAAATCCCAACCCCCAAATTTTTTTTAATTTAAAATTTTTGGGTTTAACCCACCCAAAAAACTTTTAAACTTTTTTTTATTAAAAAAAATGCAGTTTTAAAAAGAAAAATTTTTTTTTCCCCAAAAAAAAATTTAAAAAAATTTTCCCCCCCATAAAAAATTCCCCCCCTATCACCTTTTTTTTTTCCCCCAGCATAAAAAAATTTTTTAAATTTCGACTGCTAAAAAACACACCATATGATCATCAAAAATTATTCCCCGTAGAATTTTCATCCATAAAGAAACTAAAAAAAAATTTAAAATTTTTTAAACAGAAATTTTGGGAACATGGATATTCAAAATAAATTTCCAAAATGATCAAATTTTTTTTTGTCATATATTTTCAAAGATACCTTTAAATTTTTAACCCCAAATTTTTCCAATTAAAAATTTTAAAACCCCTTTTTAAAATCTATCATTTTGCCCCCTTTTGAACATGTCAAAATTTTTCAAAAAACAAAGTTCATAGAAGCTTCACCACCCCAACCCCCAAAAAGAATTTTATTTTTTTTCGTTTTTTTAAATTTCCCTTTCCCCAAAATTTTTAGGAACATACTTTTTCCAAAAGGGGGGTTTTTTTTGGTAAAAGTTTTAAAAAATTTCCACCAAATGATGTCAAGGGCCCCTTTAAAATTTTTCAAAAACAACATTTTTTTCCCCGGCCCGGGGAAAATTTCCCCCCCGGGGAAGGGGGAAAAAAAATACAAATTTTTTAAAAAAAAAATAAAAAAAAAACCCCCAAAAAAAGAACGATCCCCCTTTAAAAAATTTTTTTAAACCCCCCCCAAACATACATACCCTTTAAATTTGTAGTTACAGGTTTTTTCCCAAAATTTTTTATTTTTAAAAACACAATAAACCCCGGGAAAACCTACCCTATTAAATTCCAAAAAACCTTTTTTCCCCCGACCCTTAAAAAATAAAGTCAATATTTTTCCCCTTTTCACCCAAAAATTAATTTACATATTCATCTATTTTTCCCCAAAACACCCTTTTTTTCATTTATAAAAAAATTTTTTTTTTAAAAAAATTTGGGGTTTTACAAAAAAAAGGTAACGGTTTCCCGAAGTATATAAACATTTTTTATTTTTTCCGGTTTTTCATTGAATTTTTTTTTTTTTTTATTTTGGGGAAAAAATAAAAAATTTCCCCCAAAAACCCAAACCCGGGTTTCCCTAAAATTCAAAAAATGGTTTTCCAAACATCAAATATCAGTATTAAAGGGGCAATCAAAACCCCCTTTTTTTCCTTTAAAAAAATCCGCCCCCCCCATACTTAATTAAAAGTTTTTTTATATTTAGAGGTTTTGGGGTTTTTTTTTTGAATTATCAATCATTGAGTTTCCTGAGACCCTTTAAAAAAAAATTTTAATGTAGCATAATTGGGGGAATTGGACTTTTTTAAAATATATTATAAGGGCCCCCGTGAAAACAAACCCCTTTTCGCAGTGTTTTGTGTATAACCCTTGGGAAATGCACTTTTGGGGAAAAAAAAAGTTTTTTGATAATGTACAAATTTTTAATTGGGAAAAAATTTTGCAAATATGAAGGTATTTCCCACGATTTTCCAATCATTTTTTTATGTATGGTTGGAATTATAATGAAATGTTTTTCAATGAATCTAGTTCAAAAAATAACATTAAAATTTAAAATTTTGAATTGGGGTTTTATTGGACAGGGAATTTTGGCATTTTGGAAAACTGTGTTTTTGAAAAGGGTTTTGGGCAGTTCAGGGTTTTTTTTAATTTTATTGAATTTATCGTTGGGTTTCTGCATGTTTTTAAAAAAACAGTTTAATTTAATAGATGGGAAATTAGAGCATACCGAATGTAATTTTCATGCTTATATTTGGGGAAAAAATTCTTCTTTAAAAAATTTTTTTTAAGTGATAATTCTAAATTTTTTTTAAATAGATAGGGGAAAAACAAAAAATACTTTGATAATGTGCCCCCAAGGGGAATTGGGGTTTTTTATAAATATATATATATATATATATATATATATATTTATATCTGGTTTTTTGTTTTTGGTATTCGATTTTTCGAAGCATCTGATTGTTTTTGGAAAAAAAAAAGAATTTTTTATTGTATTTTGACAGGACAGATTACGGTTTTGGGATAAATTGAGTGTGTTCCTGAGATAAATAGAAAAGAAAATGCATTCAATGATATGCAAATTATGTGCAACTAGATCATATAATGGTAATATATACTTCCGGATATTCCTGTTACGGAATTTTGTATTTTTGAATGATTTTTGGGCTTTTATGGATTTTGTACGGATAAAATGATTATTATCAATAATAAAAAGGCTGCTTCGGTCAAGATATTGATGAATATGTAAATTATTTATTATTAGGTGTCATAAATTGAAACTATTGACTTTATGCTAAGTGATCGTGGAAAAGGAGTGATTGGTATAAATTCAATAGGGGTAGGATTAATTCAGTTGATTGTGATTTTTAGAAGTAGAAATTTGGTCCGCAAACTCTGTATATGCTACTAATAAGGATATGTATGATTTGGGTAGGTTCAATTGGTGCTTGAATGGACATCGTTCGAATTTTTCTGAGGTTGATTTTGATTGATTGTCGTTTAGAAAAGTTTGTATGATATTTTACATTCCATGACGAGAAATTGTTGCGGACCTTGGAATCGAAAATGTTGTTTATTGTAAATTTTAAATGATTTTCTTTGACATCATTTGGTGAGTTGTATATTTTTTTATCATTGTACCTAAAAGAAGACTCCCATTTTGAACAAATATGATACACTGAAAACTGGTGAAGGATTTAGATAAAAACGAAACTTAAGAGATATAATTCATTATGTGCGTTGAGGATGAATGATGTAGTACTATATTGAGCTTCTATGAATAACGTATTGTTTTGTGTAAGAAAGACATGTTAAAGAAGGACACAAATGATAGATATTAATGTGTATGTAAGATGTTGATATATTGGAGAAAGCTTTCTGGGATTAAAGATTAACTTGAATATCCTTGAAAATATATGACAAATTTCGCAATTAGATCATATTTGGAAATTCATTTTAAATATTCATGTTACAGAATTACTGTTTCAAAAAAATTTGGATTCATTTATAGTTTCTGTATGGATGAAATATCTGCTACGAGGAAGTAAGTGAATTTTTTTTTGATGATTATATGTGAATTGTACGTAATGAGCAGTCGAAAGTGAAATTATTGATTTTATGATGAGTGGTCGTGGAAAAATGAGTGATAGGTGGGGGATTTGATGTGAATAGTATTAATTTGGTTGATTTTGATGTTGGAAATGGACATTTGCTGTGAAAATTCTGCATATGTTGTTAATAAGGATAGATGATGTATGATTTGGATGGGTTCAACTGTGAATTGAAAGTGTATTGCTTGAAACTTCTGAGGTTTGAATTGTTTTGAGAAAAAAAATGTATCAAGTTCCTTGAACTCGAAAAAGTTATTCACTGGTAGTTTTGATTTGTTTCTATATCACTTGGTGAGTGGCTGTTTTTTCATTATTGAACATAAAATAAAGGAGATGCCTATATTCCTACAAGTATGACCCATTGGCAACTGGTGGATGTTTTAGATAGAACGAAAACTTACTGGACCTGATCTCTGGATTGAAATTTGGATGAGAAAGTACTATATTGGGCTTTATGAATGTTGTATTGTTTTGAGTGAGGAAAAATGATGACGTGTACCAGAAGGACACAAATAATGAATATGAAGTGTATACAGTTATATATGGACGTGTTTGTGTGTGTATGTGTGTGTTTGTAGTTTGAAAGATGTTGATATATTGGAGAATGGTTTTTGAAATGAAAGACATAGTTGAAAATACATGCTTTATTGAACAACTTTAAGAACTAATACTCACTCTCTATAAATAAACTAATAACAATTTTATAACTTTCCGCGAGTGTGTGTTATGATACAATGTGGAGTGGATATCAAGTACTGTCCATTAAGCAATAATGTCCCCATGGCAGTGTTTCATATGAGTTCTCGATCAAGTATCTCTTGTCGTCATGGGGGCTCAGAGCAATTTTCGTTTGTGTTATAGAACTGACAACATGTTTCTCCGACTTGAATAACTTTTGTTCTACATTTTTCGTGATGGAGTTCTCTAGACATTCTACATAGTCTTCGAACTTGATGTTTCTATGGAGAGCGGACTTCTTAACACCTTTTGCTTTCTTTGTGATTCCGTTATCTCTCAGAACATTATCAATTGTTTCCTGATCTTGCCCCACCTCTTCTAAATCTCTGCGGAGTTTTTCTTTGTCTTTGTCTGAAGTTTGAGTCTTGAAAGCATATAATTTTGATCCCAGTCCCACAAATTCCAACATTATCCGACCTTTATTTTCATCTTTCATAAGGCCCAAAACTTTTTTGTTCACGAGGGGTATATTGTAAATATTATTTTCTGGATAGTCACTGGTATCAAAATATTTATGACAATCACGACGGATAACTTCATAAACGTCTTTATTACGTATTTCGTAAACTAATGAATCGGTATCAGTGTACAAAATGGAACAGTCGTGACCGAACTCTGGTATCATGTAACCATAGTGAAAGTCGTAAATTGTAGTTTTTGCTAAATCAAGTATACTCATTCCCACATATATAGGTTTGTTGAAATATATTTGAGTTTTATTCAATTCGATTGCCACTAGATTCTCATTGAATATCACGACTGATTTGAATTCTGGTTCAGAAATTAGAGCTTCTGCGCCATATCGCCCTTCCCATTTAGTTACCAGCTTAACATTACTATCTTTTCGAACGTTTTCCATCGTTTTCCGAATACTGCATTGTTCATGAGTTTGAATAAATTCTTTTCGAAAATATTTTTAGCAGCAGTTCGAAGCTTTGTATTCAGGTCTATGTAAGACTTCAACCATGAGGACTGTTTGAATTTTATGATTTTATGAACTTTTTTTTGTTTCAAGCCGTTTGCCAAACACTGTTTCAAATTTCTATAATGGATAATATATTTGGTTTTATCGTTGAGAGTCGCCATCAGTTTTTTCTCCTTCGACTCAGGAGAAAAATGTTGCGGACAGAAAGGCAAGTCTCTGTGGGCATCGTGAATATTTTGTGGATAGTCCAAGTCCACTTCAAGAATATAACCTACATCAGAGTCGTCGGCAATATTTGTAACATCTAGATCGATATTTTCTTCCCATTCGAAACCGCCATATGGAAGATGCTGACTCATTCCGAGTCCGTATTGATTGTTAATGTCCTTGTATAATAAATATGTGTCTTGTTTGGTCGAATCATAATCAGGCATATATTTGTTGTTTGCAGTTGCTCTTCGTTTGGAGCATTGACTTAACCCCCCTCGTATTCCTTTCTCAATGAACAGTATCATGTCGATGTTTGTCAGTAATTCTAAATTAATGCCTGTATGTTTCAACATACAGTCCCACGAGTACCCCGGTAGAGTATAGTAATGGGCTGGATCAAGTCCATACGTTTTCAAACAACTTACCCAAAATTGTTCGAAAACCTCTGCCAGAAGCAATATATCTGTTTTAAGATATAAATCAGAATATTCTCTCAAACTCCTACATCCGAACTCTGACCATACTCGTTTAGTATGAACATATTGCTTGAGCGTAATATTCCTGTTCTCTAGCCTGTTGTGGAAATCATTTTTCCTAGGTAAAGAGGTGGAACTGAGTTTTTCTAAACTGTCTACAAAATCATATGGAAACACTCCTTCCTTTGAAAGCAGCTCCAGTTGTTCCTCTGTTGAATCTTCAGTCTTCAGTCATCACACCCCTTCGTGGTCACTTTGGAGACCTGCAGAACATCACTTTCCAAAGACTCGTTCATCCAACGGACAGCGAGGCTTTGGAACTCATTGCCTAGGGAGGTGTTCCCCGAGGCATACAACCTCCAGAAATTTAAGAAGAACACCAACTGCTACCTTCTTTCCCTTGGTTTCCACGATGTTCTCTGAACATTACAGGATATCCCTTTTCGTGGGAACCAGAACATAAAAAAAAAAAAAGAACTCGGACTTGAGAATATTGAACTCATCTAGATAAGAAGCCAAAGTATCTAGACTAGCACCCATGAATCTGAAACTATCAATGAAACGAAAATTGATCAAATTATCTTTTATGTTCTTTGTGAAACTGATGTACTTCCCTTTGTTGATAGGAAGTAAATCGATACGCCCTTCTGGTCCTGTAGAAATATCCTTGAAAATAAAGTGAGAATCATAGCCTGATAAATTATGGAATACAACTGGTATTGTGTGACCATCCTCGTAGTTGATGTTACAACTCTCATGGCTTGGGCCCCTATAACACCCTGTGAGATGATTATGATCGCGTACTTTTTTATCGTCTAGCATGAAAGGTTTCTCACACATGTGACAAAAAGTGGCTCTATTGAAAGCAACTTTCTCCTGTGTTGTTAAGGAATTCATTGGAATCTGGCATAAAAATACCGTTTCTACATCTTCAGCGAATTGGTTGAGCTCTTGAATGAACCATTGTACACAACCTTTGCCCCTAAATGATTTGTAGAATGATAAAGAATCATCATAGTTGCATTTAACATAATATCCTTTACTATAGGGGACATGTTCTTGATATTTACCCTTATTGTTCACAGGATTCAAAAAACACTCTAAATCAGCATATATGACAAATGGAACAGATCCTTTGTTTTAAAATTTTTGAACTACAACATGTTTTTGCCTGGCTGCGGAAGTTCAATTCCACACTCGTTGATTGATTTACATCTCTCATAATGAGAATCTAATTTGGCTTGTGTATAAAAATAGTGGAAACACCTATCACAGAAGAACTTTGTGGTTTTATGTTTGCTGAGCTGAGCTGATAAGAGCCTAGACAAGTTTTTAATCCAAACGAAATGGTACTGAATTAGTGGAGAATCAAAAGTAGTGTCTTCTTGGTCTTCATCTTCGTTGAAGTACTGGTTCTGGATCATCAGAAGATTGATATATTTTTCTTTCTTGACTTTGGTAAGGTGAGTAGGAAGTGTTTGGAATATTTTCTTCTTTTTCTTCAGTATATAAATATTTACTGATAAATCATTCTGCTTCTCAAAACGTGGAACTTGTTTAACTGTCATTGGGAATTGAATCCCTTTCAGAGTCAGCACTGTTGAATAATTGGGGTAAGAAGAGGTTCTGAAACTGCTGATCTTCTGGGGAAAAATAGCGCTCACGATGCTCCATGCAAAACAAGCTTGATCACTATTCTTGATATTAACACATGCCTTCTTCAGCTTGATAGATTCAGGTAGGTCTATATACGATGAACCTCTTTGAGGTGTGAATTTGTTTATATTCACTTGTAGGTTAACGATCTCTTTCATAGTCCACCCGCTGCCATTTACTCGAAATTCATCGAAATCGGTCAGAATGTTATCCGTTACATTGGTGATAAACCACTTAGTCAAGTCGGTGTCTCGATAAATGGGTTCATTCTTCGTATTCAAATATTTGAACTCGGTACTATCTTCATTGCCGTGGTTTGTAGAGAACTCCCCACAAAACACTGTATTCACTTTAAATAATAGTTTCCATTCGTCGTTGAAAAGGCTTAGTTTCCCGAGTTTCTCATAATAAAGACCAGGACTTGATTGAATTCGAGTATTATTGTAGTAATACGTACTGATTCCTTGGACAATGGAATATGTAGGACAATAGTAAGCAGTTTTTGAGTTCGTTAGCGAAATGCAGAGTCTCAGCTTTAAAGTATCGAAGTAGGATTGTTGGCAATATGACATCATGAGTAATAATAAAATATATATATATATATATATATATGTATATATAAACAAACAAACAGTAGCACCTCGTAGAGGGTGTGAAGGGTACTCCACAACACCTGTTCGAGCGTTTTTGAATAGAATGTTTCCTGGAAGTTGGATTGGAAGAAGAGGCTCTATAGAGTGGCCAGCCAGATCTCCAGATTTAACCCCACTCGACTTTTTCCTGTGGGGTCACTCAAAAAACAAAAAATTTGCAACCGAACCAGAATCTCTGGAAGATTTACGAAGGAGAATTATTGAAGAATGCCGTCATAACGCCGAAAATGCTACGAAATGTGAGGTCTCGTTTTGAACAGGACTTGTACTATTGTATGGAAATGGGTGGTAGACAGTTTGAACATTTAGTTCATTGACAATAATAATTATCGCGACAGTTGCTTTATCAGATATTGTTTTTATTGATTGAGTGAATAAAAAGTGATTCCCCAACTTCAAGTTCCTATATCTCGGAAACGAATCGTTAGAATTAATTTATTTTTGTTGTTTGATATTGAAAAGGAAAATACCTTTCATATCAGGTATCACCTGCCATTTCAAAATTTAGGGGTGGCGGTCACAGCTCCAAGGGATGGAATGTATTTCGGGTGAATTTCATCGCGAACGATGTCCCCCTCGAAAATGTAGTTGACGTGTACGAGCTTTTTTATATAATTTGGTTCTGTCGACCTACAGAGCCGCTGTTTTGTTTCCAATGGCCCTCTCTCTATAATGATAGAATATTCTATTGTACACTATATTCCATCTCAGCCAATGTTTTCTTCCAGTTTCCGTCATTTATAAATTAATTTTTGAAATTCCATATACCTACAGTCTTACTAAAGCTATAATTTTCCATCAACCGGTTACTTCTACCATAAGGTTTATAGGTAGGTAGGTATGTTCTATTCAAATTCGTTGAGTTACTTACAGAAGACAAACAATAATATTTTTCCTTTTTGATAAAAAAAAAAATTGGCTTTCGGAAAACCCAGTACGCCATATTGAATAAGAATATAATTCTTTTGGAATTTCTGTATACAATTTCAAATGATTCTTTTTTTATAGCAATAAAATAAATAGCAGGTTTTTGTCGATGAAGAAATTAAAAAATATTTATTTTCATTTTAGACCATTACGCTATTCAACATAGCTTTTTTGGGTTGTAAGAGCCTTAGAGTTCGTGAACTTTGAATTATATGTAAGTAAATCAACAAATTTTAATCATTTTGAAAATAATAATAATAACAATAAATATTATTATTATTATTTTCAAAATGATTAAAATTTGTTGATTTTCTTACATATATTTTCTCTGATATTTACCTTGGAGAACAACCATCACCTAAATAAGCAAAATTTACCATCACAACTATTTACCATCACAACTATTACGATCAACCCAAACTCGACAAAACTGTTTAAATGGACCAGGTAGAACACCTAAAGGTTTTGTGCATTTTGCATTTGTTTTCTTTGTTGCAGAGTAGTGCGCTAGTCAAATCAGCGTCTAAATTATTCTGACATCCCATTAAATTATAAAAATATTATGTCTGGTTCATTTCACATTAGATTATTATGGATTTCACTAATTAATAATCAATACCCCAATGGAAATGGAATATTAATTAAATTAGTAGAGCATTCTCCCAATTTTCCCATCGAATGGATCGAGTCTCACAAATAACGTTTCTATGAGAGGCCAAATGAGCGTTTTTCGCCTTTAAAATGTGAGAAATTTGTGTATTTAAAATTTTTTTTTTGTACTGCCATCTAGTATGAGAACTGGAAAGTTCCCAGGAGTCAGTAGACCAAAAGATAGAAACCTTTCGAAGTTCCTTCTCTTACTATAGATTGAATTTATTCATTGAGGGATAGATGGCAATATCGAAAAAATATGAAGAAATCATTTTTTTCTAAAATTATTGGATACAAATGCTTTTTATACGTGAAAGTCAATGAGCAGACTTTAATGTAACGTGAATATTGCATTATTGCCGGATTTTATAACAAATACAATTTGTAGTGAAAATGGAATATTAATAAAAATAGTTGATCATTCTCTCGATTTTCGCATTGAATGGGTCGGGTTTCACAAATAACGTTTCTGTGAGAGGTCTGATAAGTCTATTTCACCTTTAAAAAGTCAGAAATTAGTGTGTTTGAGAAAAGGTTTTTTTTGTACTGCTATCTAGTATGAAAACATGAAAGTTTCCAGAAGTCAGTCAGTAGACCAAAAGATAGAAACCTTTCGAAGTTTCTTCTCGTACCAAAGATTGAGTTCACCTGCTGAGGGAGAGATGGCAATATAGAAAACATATTTTATAACTGAAATACAATTCGTAGTGAAAATGAAATGTCTACTGGGTCATTCTCCCAATTTTCGCATCGAATGGATCGAGTCTCACAAATAACGTTTCTGTGAGAGGTCAAATAAGCCTTTTTCGCCTTTAAAAAGTGAGAAATTAGTGTGTTTGAAAAAACGTTTTTACTGTTCTGCCATCTAGTATGGAAACATGAAAGTTTCAAGAAGTCAGTAGCATTGTCTAAAGATATATAGTCAGTCAACCAAACGGGAAATTTTTTGGATACAAATGGATTTCATTCATAGATGGCGTTAGTCTAATGATCTCCAAAAATGATATATCCGAGTGAGATGGAAGAAATTTAGGTGGGAGTGGCAATTGGCAAGCGACCCGACCTTGAGCGGTTAAACGTTAAACTGGAATAACAATATTTTGTTTCTGTTTTCCGCAATATCTCATGCCATTTGTATTTATCATAGAACTCTTGTCTATGGTATTTATTTTGAAATTTGAAATCGTGGAGTGATTTGATAATTTTTTGTGGTATTATTGAGTGATCGTCGTTCTGTGTTTTCTGTGAACATTCAAGTGTATAAACTTTTATAAGACAATTACATTTGTGAGAAAAATTGGAAAAGAAGGTAAGAACGAAATATTCATTTATTTGAGATATTGGGGAATTACTGTGTCCCTTTAGGAAGTTATATTGTGAAGTTGAGTATGATTTAATATCCACTAATATGTTTATTAACAAAAATAGTAATAACGAAAAGTAAGGTTATGTTGTAGAAGAATGGATATATTATTTCTAATAATAAAATCAATAGATTCAAAAGACCATGGCCTACCTATTTTGAATTGAATTTACTCGAAACTGCATTACTGAAAATGTTATATATTCATTGAGTTTCCAAACACTGGTGTTCTCTTTATACTCAGATAATATTGACTTGTGCTATAAAACATTTTCATTCTAAATAAGTTGATACCTGTTGGACAAACCAATGGCTTCTTGAGATACGACCCAAAATTAATGAATTTTCAAATAGCTATTGCCAATAAATCTGCTGTGTAAGCTAAGTTCTGAGAATACAATTTTTATTGGTGTCAGCCCAAGCAAAAGAAACTTTCAATAAAGATTCCCTTCCAGTGGTCATTCATACTTTTTCTTATGGAGTGTAGTGTATATTATCTTAACAATATTTGTAGGTAAATGACTATTTTATACATGTATGTTTCAGATGTCTGGGAATAAATGTGCTTACTACAATTGTGGGCTTTCAGCCCGGAATAATCCTTCGTTGAGACTATTCCATTTTCCAGTGAAAGATACCGCTAGATGTAAACGTTGGATATTACACTCAGGTATTATATCTCCCTTTTCCAATTTTGAGTAATATTATTGTAGAAATATATTAAAGCCTTCCAAGAAGCATTTACTTGATTACTCTCGTTTCGGACGTCCATCGTCTTAATGGATTTGAAAGGTTTTCCCGACATTTCGAATGCATGTATCTGCAATCGTCTTCAGGTGAATACTGTATTCACGATTGCAGATACATGCATTCGAAATGTCGGGAAAACCTTTCAAATCCATTAAGACGATGGACGTCCGAAACGAAAGTAATCAAGTTACCACATTGTCTACAACCTTCAAACAAAAGCATTTACTTATTGAAAAAGATTTTATAAATCTCAAGTAACTTTCTTTGCAAAAAAATAGGATTGCTGGAAGTTTATCAGAAATGTTGATGATTGTAGAATTTAAATTCTCAATAGTTGAAGGTATGGAACATTTGATACCGGCATTTGTGTGATACTAGTGTAAAGCTGTATTTGGGTGGTTTGCATAGTTAGCAGACTCCCCAATGGGTCGTTCATCATTCTCTATGCCACACAAAAAGTCACTTTTTATCTTGAAAAAAATTGCAGTACTCCAAACTACTCGAATCAAGTTGACTGTGCCTTCATACTATACCGGGTGACAACGAGATCACTTTCGGGCTGCCTTTTTTTATTTTTCCACCATCTTTTATCATAACTTACTTTTATTTCATTATTTATTAAAATTTTGCCGTATCTCACATATTTAACAAAGCCATAGTTGCCGTTGCCGTGGAAATGACAATATAAGTAATGCAATATTTTTTATCATAATGATAAACATTACTTTTTCCATTTTTATGTCTAAAATGTGACATATTTCAACTCAAATTAGTGAGAGAAGTTGTACTTTTAATCACTAGTGATTAATAGTATATTGTTTTACGAGTGACAAAAGTAACATTTTTTTAAGCGAGAGAATAGTTTACTAGCCGAGGCTGGTAATGTTCACGAGTTTCGAAAAATATTTTTGACGAGTGAAACACTATACTTTTTCTACAACCCTGTTTATACCATAATAATATGCTAAAAAAGGACGATGAACAAATATTTTATTTTAAATTAAAAATAACAGAATTTTTTTAAACGTTACTTATGATTTAAATATTGGTTAATTGTTACATTTGAGCAATTATTGAAAATTATAGGAGTATTACAATCAGGATTTTTATGTATTGAGGTAGACGATGCCACATCTGTTATGATGTTAACTGATGTCACTCCAGATGAAGATGCGCCGTAATCAGATAGGGTTGAATTTTGTATGGATTATAAAATTTTTGTTTGTATTTGATTTTTGTGCTAACTGATTGATCAACATATCCCTCCGCAACGTTACTACCAGCCTCCATGCTTTTTTAATTGAAGTAAATCACCTCTTGCATCCACTAATAGCGTTGCTGAAGTTCTACGCAAACAATGCCCAGTATATTTATGGGGATCAGGCAAGTTTAAATATTGAGCTATTTGCATAAGAAATTTACTGAATTTATTTATTCCCACAACCTGTCTAGTACACTTTCCGTTCTGTTAGTTAATAAAGAATCTTGAATTTATTTTGTCCATATCTAGTGGACGGGGGTTCATATAAATTTTAGAAAGGCGAAGAGCTGCAAAATGATGTTAACAAAATTGAATGTATTACCAACATTAACGAATTATTAAGAAATATAGCCAGTTATAATTCAAAATGCTAATGTTTGTGAAACGGTAAAAACTACAATTTTTCACCTAAATTGAATAAATCTCCTTTTGTAAGTCGATTAAAATGGTTTTATCTCTCTTTATTTCATTCTGAACAACTGGGTAGTAAGTCTCATATTATTTTCAATTTATCAAATATGTTACATTTGATTTATTTGTTTTCAAATAGATATGGCAGAAATGATTTATGTAAATTTGTAGTTTTGGTGGAATAATTGGAAAACGTATTGTTTCTTTTTTTACTAATAGAGGAATAAATATGTCTGATGACTTTTGAATTCAAGTACTCACTAATAAATATTCAAAAATATCTCAACTAATTGGCATATTTTTTCTTTCATTATAGATTTTTTTCACCATATTTGGAAGAAAATTTGCATCTAATAATTGATCCCTTATCCCATATATTGAGTTTTATCATAATAATCTATTTCTTTCAGTATGCATACCAGAAAAAAACACAAGAGGTTTTTCACTTCCATTGGCATCATCTTCTCGTTCTACCCCACCACCAATGAGCCATGAAAATTGTGCGAGGAAGAGGCAACACCTACCGCTACTGAAGTCTCGGACCTCAAAAATTCTGTCCAAATTCGAAGTGCAGCAAGAAAACTAATTTTTCTGTGAGAAGTGTAACCAGATCTTTTGTAGCTCAGAACAAGAACTGTTTTTATAAATTGCATAAAAATAAGTTGATACAGACCAAGTGTACAAAAATTGAATAAAACTATGAAACCAGATGATATGGTGATATTTTTCTGCCATCATTTTATCACTTCTACAACCCATAATGTAAAAAACTATAGTGAGGTTTCCAAAAAAAAAAATTTTGGATCCATAATTGTAACTACCATACATGAAAAAATATCTAATTCATCGCTTGTATCAATTGCGATATGGTGATATTTTTCTGCCATCATTTTATCACTTCTACAACCCAAAATGTAAAATCTATAGTGAGGTTTCCATTACAATCTTCAAAAATTCAATATATTATACATAAAAAAATTGCATATGACTTTTCTCTGTGTCTGTGAGAGTACCATGCAAATTATTGTATTCAAAGTGATTGGATAGTGCGAGGAATAATTTTAAAGATTAACACACATTTTAAAAATATTTTGAAGTAATAATTTTTCTCAAATTACTTCTCAATGCAACAAACAAAATACAAGTCAGAAAATATTGCTTGATATCATAGGGCTCCATATTAGATAATTATTTTACAGTCTTCAGAAATCTGATTGAAACTTCAATATTCCTTATATTTTCCGGAAGATAAAATTTTATCTTACTGTAGACGGTGCTCCATTCATATAGGGATTTCTTATGAATGAGATAAAAAAATATATTGTTTCATAAATATGAGTTAAACGGTGTATTTCAAAATGATCTGGATGATTCAAAAGAAATTAATTCAAAAATATAGATTGCTAGTATGGCCAGTACTTTCTATAACTTGGAGATCTCTGCAGGAATCTCTTATGCATTTTTTGCGATAGAAAAATTCTGTTCACTTCGGCCTCAAATGACTATTCTCAGTTATCAGTATTTCAGGATCAACACTTTTTGATAACTCTTATGGCATATGTTACTCTAGATAGTTTAGTGCAAAGCTTGTCTATATGATATATTTTTTTTTATTTGATTTTTTTTTCGAATATGACTCAAACCTGTCATAAGAATTTCCACAAATTCCATATTAAGTTTCCCTAATAAAATATTATCCTTACAGTCGAAGGCCTCAGATGAATTCACGATAATCCCATAGGATAGATCTCCCTTTTTTTTTGGTGGAATGCACAAAATTATTCAAATAATCATACTAAAGATTGGAAAACATTCAGTAACCAAAAGGGATACTAATTGTTTAGTCATTGATATTTCAAAAATGTTTGATAAATACTTCACTGATTGGTTCAAAATTCATATATCTAGCTTATTGCCTTTTTTTAGGAAGAGGTTTTACAACAGCAGTTCACCTAGAAAAATTATCTCGTCAAAGGACCCTGCTCAAACGTTATGGAAAAGTGCTCTATGTGGGAATTGCTTGAATTTTTCATATTGTTCAGAAGAATTTGTCCTGATTAAAAGCTACCATTATGCTAAAGTCCAATAATCAATAGTTTCTGAGATATTGCAGTCGTATTGCATCCATATTATGGTACTTGGGATATGCGCACCATGAATCTGAAATTCGGTACGTCTAACTTTCTACATAGCGTTCTAAAGGTTCTAATCAGCCAGCGCAATAGTACCACAGGTCTCCAATAGGTTAAACTGTAACAAGAGTGTATTTATTCAAGTACTCCTTCAATAAAGGAGGGAGAAACCTGTTGTGTATTTTATATAGCTTAAAAGTTACGAAATAAATTACCTACTCCAGAAATATTTTCAAATTACCTATATTGAAATATTCAAATAGGGGTTGTCTACATGGAACAACTTGCATAGCGCAATAGCAAAGGTCCCGTGAACAAAACAGAAATGCGACACTCTTACCCAAATATAAATATTTATTTTTCAGTATCATTGGCCAATATCTCCGAAACTATTGGTTATTGGACTTTAGCGTAATGGTAACTTTTAATCAGGAAGACTTCCTCTAAACAATTCCCAGATAGATTTATTTTCCTTAATTTTTGAGCAGGATCCTTCGACCAGGAAAGTCAAAATACTGACATGTGCACAATTTTACAATATGTGGTGGGTAGGTACATCGATTCTTGTGTGCTGCTTTTGTTCTTGATATTTTTTATTTTATTCAAATTCTGTAACCGGGCACGAAAACAAAAAGTGGAATAAAAGGCTATTGACCTTTCAAAACCACTTAACCTCATCACTAATAGAAATTAAAAAATATCTCAACTGAAAGGCACATTTCTTCTTAAATATATATATTTTTCATTTAAGTCAGAAGATTTGCATCTGATGATAATAATTGCTCCATTCTCCCATGAATTCAAATTTATCATTAGGATTTATTTATTATCCGACAAATAAACGTCACATGTCAAATATGAGATACTGGAGAACACAACTTTTCATAATTTCAAGATTATTAGCAAGAATTATATTTTGTTACCGATTCTCTTTTTCTAAAATGAAACAGAAGTTCAGTTTTGTTTGCCATCCGGTGGTGCCGCCACTTTACGGAATACAATTTTCACAGTTTCCCTGAAAGTTTAATAGATGGCGATCGCAAATTGCATCCAATACTTTTTCCATAGAGATTGACTGACTATGTATCTTTAGACAATGTCAGTAGTCCAAAAAACTTCGAAGTTCCTTCCATACTAAAGAGTGAATTCATCTGTTGAGGGAGAGATGGCAATATCGAAAAATCATTTTTTCCCAAAAATCATTGAATACCAAAGATTTTTATACGAGGAAGTCAATTAGCAGACCTCGAAGGAACGTGAGTATTGCATTATTGCCGGATTTTATAACTGAAATACAATTCGTAGTGAAAATGGAATATTATTCAAACTAGTAGATCATTCTCTCAATTTTTGCATCTCACAAATCACAAATCGAGTCTCACAAATAACATTTCTGTGAGAGGTCAAATAAGTCTTTTTCACCTTTAAAACGTGAGAAATTAGTGTGTTTGAAAAAAGTTTTTTTTTGTACTGCCGTCTAGTATGAGAACATGAAAGTTTCCAGAAGTCAGTAGACCAAGAGATAGAAACCTTCCGAAGTTCCTTCTTGTACTATAGATTGAATTCATCTATTGAGGGCAAGATGGCAATATCGAAAAAATATGAAAAAATTTTTTTTTTCTAAAAACTTATGGATACAAATGCTTTTTATACGTGAAAGTCAATAAGCAGACTTTAAAGAAACGTGAGTGAGTGATTTTATAACAAATACAATTTGTAGTGAAAATGGAATATTATTAAAAATACTTGATCATTCTCTCGATTTTCGCATTGAATGGATCAAGTATCACAAATAACGTTTCTGTGAGAGGTCTAAATAAGTCTATTTCACCTTTAAAAAGTCAGAAATTAGTGTGATTGAAAAAAGGTTTTTTTTGTACTGCTATCTAGTATGAAAACATGAAAGTTTCCAGAAGTCAGTCAGTAGACCAAAAGATAGAAACCTTTCGCAGTTCCTTCTCGTACTGAAGATTGAGTTCACCTGCTGAGGGAGAGATGGCAATATCGAAAACATGTTTTTTTTTCCTAAAAACCATAGTATTAATGCTTTTTATTCGTGAAAGTCGATTAGCAGACTTTGAAGGGATGTGAGTATTGCATTATTGCCGGAGTTTATAACTGAAATACATACAATTCGTAGTGAAAATGGAATATTAATAAAATTAGTAGAGCATTCTCTCAATTTTTCCATCGAATGGATCGAGTCTCAAAAATTACGTTTCTATGAATGGTCAAAAAAGCCTTTTTCGCCTTTAAAAAGTGTTAAATTCATGTATTTGATTAATAGTTTTTTTTTGGACTGCCCTCTAGTGTGAAAAGACGAACGTTTTCAGAATTCAGTAGACCAAAAGATAGAAACCTTTCGGAGTTTCTTCTCGTACTATAGACTGAGTTCATCTGTTGATGGAGAGATGGCAATATCGAAAACATATGAATTTTTTTTTCCTAAAAACCATAGGATACCAATGCTCTTTATTCGTGAAAGTCGATTAGCAGACTTTGAAGGAACGTGAGTATTGCATTATGGCCGGATTTTATAACTGAAATACAATTCGTAGTGAAAATGGAATATTAATAAAACTGGTAGATCATTCTCTCAATTTTCGCATCGAATCGATCGAGTCTCAAAAATAAAGTTTCTATGAGAGGTCAAATGAGCCTTTTTCGCCATTAAAAATTATTTTTTCTGTACTGCCATTTAGTGTTATAACAGGAAAGTTTCCAGAAGTCAGTCAGTAGACCAAAAGATAGAATCCTTTCGAAGTTCCTTCTCGTACTATAGATTGAGTTCATCTACTGAGGGAGAGATGACAATATCGAAAAAATATGAAATAATCATTTTTTTCCCAAAACCATTGGATACCAATGCTTTTTATACGTGAAAGTCGATTAGCACACTTTGAAGGGACGTGAGTATTGCATTATTACCAGATTTTATAACTGAAATACAATTCGTAGTGAAAATGGAATATTAATAAAAATTGTAAATCATTCTCTCAATTTCCGCATCGAATGGATCGAGTCTCACAAATAACGCTTCTATAAGAGGTCAAATAAGTTTTTTCACCTTTAAAAAGGGAGAAATTAGTGTTTGAAAAAAGGTTTTTTTTTGTACTGCCATCTAGTATGGAAAAAGGAAAGTTTAC
This sequence comes from Gonioctena quinquepunctata, assembly GCA_018342105.1. Taxonomy (NCBI): domain Eukaryota; kingdom Metazoa; phylum Arthropoda; class Insecta; order Coleoptera; family Chrysomelidae; genus Gonioctena; species Gonioctena quinquepunctata. The sequence goes on from JAFIRS010003469.1 coordinate 102,694, forward strand.
AGAACTCGGTAGAACAAAAGATAGAGAGAAGCCTTCGACATTCCCTCTTGTGTAACTATATAGATTGAATTTATCTGTTGAAAATATATGTTTTTCCAAAAACCATTGGAACAAATACATTTGATATGTGAAAGTCGATCAGCATTCTTTGAAGGAACATGAGTTTTGTATTATTGCGAATGTAATGAGAACGACCAGTGCATTCATCTTTGATATATAAATTATTTTTTTCTGCCGTTCTTGGTGATAATACCAGGTCATTGCTATCAAATTATTGTATTGTCAATGATTGTTAATACGTGTACGAAATTTCGAATGATCCAGTCGTCTAGAAGTGGGTGAACATTAATTTCGAAGATTCCGTTACATACAATCATGTTAAACTAATATAAAGCGTGTATAATAAGCTAAAAATGTCATAAAACGTAGGTTTCAATCTCTTGTCATAACACTGAAAATTGTCAAAAAGCCAATTAGGTTTTTACAGGTTATAGACTCTTTTTATTGCTGTGATCTTTGGAATGGAGTTTCAATAAAAAAACACAGGAAAATAGGGTTTTCAATGCAAAACCCTAAAAACCAATATATCAACGTCGCTTGCTGCAATGAGTTATATACAAAATTGAATAAAAAATGTAATACTAGTTATTTATTAGTGTACAATAATAACAGAAATTCCTCTCAAGTAACAAAATTAAAATAAAATAAATAATGTAAATAAGTAAAATGCTCTTTTCAAAGCTGTGATTTGGTGTCATCTTGATCATAGAAGAGGACGTACCTATGCTTCTCCACTCACAATATATTTTGGTGATAGCGGTGATACAGTCGAGTCATTTTTCAGATATTTATTGGAAGATGTAAACAGAGAAGAGAAAGGCCTAAACCTATGTTCATAGAAATCAATGAAAATTTGAGCGATAATGAAAAGGCGAAAGAGTCTTGGTCAAGATATCTTAGAATGGACAACTCAAAAATTGTCGATAACTTTGTTGGTCAACTGAAATCATCGTTGAAATGTACTTTCTGTGGCCATTGTTCTGTCACTTTTGACCCATACTGGGACCTTTCTCTCTCTATTCCACATAGTACTAGCAAGCTCAGATTGTCATAATGTTTAGACCCGTTTACTAAGGGAAGAAATTTTAGATGATGACGAAAAACCTACTTGTTCTAAATGTAAGGAAAGGAGAAAATGCACGAAGTCATTAGCTATACTTAAATTCCCCAAAATTTTTGTAATTCACTTGAAAATATTTTCGCAGAAGGAGAGATTCAGAGGAAAACTAAATGTCTTCATTGACTTTCCTCTCGATGGATTATATATGAATATTTATGCAGTAGATAACGCAGCTCCGTGTCGCTACAACTTTATGCTGTATCCAATCATTGCGAAACAACTTTTTACGGACACTACACGGCTTACTGTAGGCACCCTTACGCAGGCACATAGCACGAGTACAATGACTCGAGAGTATCACCGCTATCACCAAAATTAAATAATATTATATAAAAATAAAATAATTAATGGAAAACCTTTTATTCAAATGCGCTAAAAAGTAAAAAATAATTGTGTTCGATGTGTGAAGTAGGTTATTCCGTGAGTTATAGTTTCAAGAGCTTGTCACGCAAAGTTTTCAGTTCGTATACTAAAGCGACAAGCTTTTGAATCTATAACTCTCGGAATAACCTACGTCAAAGCACTCAAATCTATACAGATGAAGTCCAAACTGGTCTGGGACTGCCTCCAGAACCTCATCGAGCTGGCAAAACACAACAAGGTCACCTTGATGTGGGTGCCAGGTCATAGAGGCATTGAAGGCAACGTCAAAGCGGACCAGCTAGCTAGACAAGCATCTGAAACGCTATTCACAGGGCCAGAACCTGCACACGGGATTAGCAAAAACCGATGCAGGACCCTGATCGACGAGTGGATGAAAAGAAGACACCAACAATATTGGGATCAAACTGTCGGGCAAATACACAGCAAAGTCATGGTAGGGCATCCAAACCGGACCCTGACGGCTGACCTTCTGAACCTGAACAGAACGAAGGCTCGTATAATAATAGGTCTGTTGACTGGACACTGCGGCCTACGAAAACACCTAAACACCATGGGAGTACGCAGGGAAACCGTGGAGTGTAGGCTGTGTGATGAAGAGGAGGAAAGAGCCTCTCATATTATCTTCGACTGTGACGCCCTAAGTAGTAGGCGACACAGAACCTTTGGAGAGATCAGCCCGGAAATAGGCATGAATCCGGAGAACCTTATCAACAGGCTTCTCAACCTAATTGAAGGCACAAACCTGTTTGAATGAGGAACCACTGACGACAGAGTGATACAATAGACCCCAGCTGGTCGCAGTGTCAAGGGAAGCTGAGTGCCAACCCTGTCTCTGGCTCGTCAGCCTTCAACCAACCAACCAACCTACGTCGCACATCCGAAGCAATTACTTTTTAGCGCATTTGAAAATATTTTTTTATTAATTATTTTATTTTGTGCTTTTTAGTAAGTATGCCCTAATCTATGCATTTTTGTTGATGCATCGTCATTACGAGGTATTTTATCTGTGAGTTCTGAGCTATCTATTTCTTCAATGAGGAGACCATCTAAAGATTAACTCGTCCGCCATGCTGGAACTGCCATCTTCAATTTATGAATCCTGATAAAAAAATCAATAATTTTTCGACTCAATTCATAATCTTCGACTCCAAAAACCCCCCCTTACCAATTTTGAATGGAATCGAACCATAATTACAAAACTCGTCAGCCATCTTGGAGCGGCCATTTTGAATTTATGGATTTTGACAATGAATTCATAATGCCCGATCCCAAAAACTCCAAATACCAATTTTGAATAGAATCGGACCATAATCGCAAAGATCGTCGGCCATCTTGAAGCCGCCATTTTGATTTTATGAATTTTGACAAAAAACTCTCAATTTTCGACCCCGAAAACTGACTCCTATAAATTGTTTGTCGAATCGGACCATAAACACAAATTTCGTCTGCCATCTTAAAGTCGCCATTTTGTTTTTGGAAGGAAGTTCCTTATCGCGCGTTGCGAAAGGGGTCTAGACGGAATAAATTAAGACAAAAAGTTGTAACGACACTTTTTGCTATAGTTGTAAGCCGTGCGGCGTGCGCGTGTTTCTCTGTCTCTCTCTCCCTCTCTCTCTCTCTCTCTCTCTCATAGAAAGCAAGCCAGTTATTTTCGTTTCGTCTTTCTATTTCGCATTGAACAGTGTGGTGTCGCGACGATTATTTTTGTTGAGTGTATACAGGTTTTTTGTACATAATAAATAATAAAAAATAATAACAATAATGAATCCTGACAGTGTTTCTGCACAAGTTCCGGATATTGCTGATGGAGTTAGGTAAATAGAGATTTCATACAGACAATAATAAATGCTTATGTATTTTTAGCAAGTACGCATTATAACTTCTCTTTACTATTGTGCTAACCAAGTCATACGCGTTATAATCTCTCCATTATTGTGTGTTCAGCAAGTGTACGCGTCATAACTTTAATAAATTTGAAAGCAAATTATATTTTAATATTACAATATCAATGCGTATGTACTAAAATTGAGCCTACTGATTAAGTTTATATTACATTATATTTGTTAATAATAAAACAAATATTATTATAACTTAAAAAAAAATGTATTACAATTCCTTCACTAATTAATCGAAAGGAACTTCGTTCCATCCGGGTGTCCCTTGACACATCTCAAGTTTTTTTCTCTAACAACAATTATATAATGCATTGTCACAGGAACTATGAACACCTGCCAAATTTCACGTTAATCGGGCAAGTGGGTCAAATTTAACTTGCAAGATTTGATTACAGACAGACAGACACCAGGTCAGGTGGAACTAAATAGAAGCTTGTGAAAAGCCGCCGTCCCGCCCATATATTTTGCTGCCATAGTTCGCCTATATGATAAGCCGGCACTGGCTGTTTGTGTTTTCCAAAAAACATAAGTCCCATTCTTTCAGTTGGATTATTGGGATAATTTCAAGATAAATGTATTCTGAAATCTACCTTTCTGACTGGCCGCGTGAATGTTAGACCACGAAGGAACACAAATATTGCAGTATTTTCGAATTTGATGACTACTAGTGTAGTAGGAATATAACTGTAAATTATGAAATTGCCCAAGCAGCATTATAGTGACGGAAACTGATACTGCAACTTCGACTCGGTGGTTATCACGTAATCACCACTAAATCTACCACTATACAGTAAGAATAACTAAAATTTTATATTTGTATGGTTGTAGTCACGTAATTCCCATCTATGGTAGCCTCTCGACAGTTCTATAACTTATTAGTGTCATTTGAGGTGTCCGAAACATTATGGCCACTGAGCAAATCACTTTAAAGGTTTTTTAACTTAAAAGTGGAAAATAACCGTTGCGGTAACCATCCTGAAATTCACCAAAAAAAACGAAATAGTCCTATTGCCTTCAGATTAAAGCCGAATGTAGAAAACATCATGGAGATTCCAAAAATATGAATTTCAGTTGTGTATGACCCTTCATTTCAAATTTAGTTTCATTTCAAATATAGGTAGTGTATGGATCCTTTATTTTAGTTTTAGTTTGAAGTGGGTCGTATCTCAAGAACGAAAAGAGTTAGAGTAATTTCGCAAACGGCATTCGATTCAGAATGGTTGATTTAGTATATGCTCATAATTTCAAGACTTTTCTCAGAAAAAAATATTTCTCGAAAAAATCCAACAAAGGGGTTGTTAACCCATGAAATTCACCGAAAAAACGAAATAGTCCTATTGCCTTCAGATTAAAGCGAATGTAGAAAACATCATGGAGATTCCAAAAATATGAACTTCAGTAGTGTATGACCCTTCATTTCAAATTTAGTTTCATTTCAAATATAGGTAGTGTATGGATCCTTTATTTTAGTTCTAGTTTGAAGTGGGTCGTATCTCAAGAACGAAAAGAGTTAGAGTAATTTCGCAAACGGCATTCGATTCAGAATGGTTGATTTAGTATATGCTCATAATTTCAAGACGTTTCTCAGAAAAAAGTATTTCTCGAAAAAATCCAACAAAGGGGTTAACCCATGAAATTCACCAAAAAAACGAAATAGTCCTATTGCCTTTAGATTAAAGCCGAATGTGGAAAACATATCATGGAGATTCCAAAAATATGAAATCATAGTGTATGACCCTTCATTTCAAATTTAAATAAAATATGGATGTTTCATTTCAAATATAGGTAGTGTATGGATCCTTTATTTTAGTTTTAGTTTGATGTGGGTCGTATCTCAAGTACGAAAAGAGTTAGAGTAATTTCGCAAACGGCATTCGATTCGGAATGGTTGATTTAGTATATGCTCATAATTTCAAGACGTTACTCAGAAAAAAAATATTTCTCGAAAAAATCCAACAAAGGGGTTATTAACCCATGAAATTCACCAAAAAAACGAAATAGTCCTATTGCCTTCAGATTAAAGCCGAATGTAGAAAACATCATGGAGATTCCAAAAATATGAACTTCAGTAGTGTATGACCCTTCATTTCAAATTTAGTTTCATTTCAAATATAGGTAGTGTATGGATTCTCTACTATAGTTTTAGTTTGAAGTGGGTCGTATCTCAAGAACGAAAAGAGTTAGAGTAATTTTGCAAACGGCATTCGATTCAGAATGGTTGATTTACTATATGCTCATAATTTCAAGACGTTTCTCAGAAAAAAAAAATTCTCGAAAAAATCCGACAAAGGGGTTATTAACCCATGAAATTCACCAAAAAAACGAAATAGTCCTATTGCCTTCAGATTAAAGCCGAATGTAGAAAACATCATGGAGATTCTAAAAATATGAACTTCAGTAGTGTATGACCCTTCATTTCAAATTTAGTTTGAGATGTGGTTCAATGTCCGGGGAAGTAGTTGTTTTCTGTTAGACATTCACAAAAAATAACTTCATTTCAATCGTGGATTTTCCAATTCACAGAAAAATCTTTCTATCAATATTCAATTGAGAATGTTTTCCTTTTCAACATGAATACCCCACAAGAGGTTATCTTGACGATGGAAGATAGTGACTAAAGTTTATCTTCCAGTGGCAGATGATTCCACATCTGATTTTATGAACATCCTGTTCATATTTTCAACAAATCAATTGTATCTAGCATATCGAACAAAAACAATAATGAAATATTGAGTATAAAATTCATCAAGGGCACTTTTGATATTATAAGCAATGCAATTCTAAACTTCTTTAATGTCTCACTACAAACTGGTACATTCCCTGAGAAATTAACATTAACAACAGTAACACCGATACCAAAAATTACGAACACAATAGAAGCGATAAATTTTCGGGCTGGAAAAGATTTTAGAAATAGCAGTGTATAGACAAGTTGAAGAATTTTTAGATCTCAATAAAATAATCATGTTGAATCAATCAGCTTTCAGGATAAAAACACTCATGTGAAACATCATTGCAACTGACTTTTTCCAAATGGAAAAAAAAATATGGATCAGGGAAAGTATATTGTGGCTGTTTTTGTTGATTTCAAAAGGGCTTTCAAAACTATCGATAGAAGCATTTTGTTAAAAAAGTTGGAAATATTGGGTTCTGCTGGTGAAGTGCTGGGATGGTTTAGGAGTTACTTGGGTAATATAAGGCAGTGGACCAAAGAGGGGGATTCAGTTTCTGAGGAAATAACAATTCAATCGGGAGTACCGCAGGGCAGTGTAATTTCTGAAAGCGATATCGATCTAAATACAGCTATTACAAAAATGAATAATACATTGAAAATATTGGAAACATTTGTGAAAATGAACAAACTAAAATTGAATGATCAAAAAACGAATGCAATGATAATAGCGAATAAATATAAATATTATCAAATAAACATTAATGACATCGAAATAAAAATAGAAAATACTAAACTACAAATTATAACAAAACACGTCGCCATCTTGGAGCCATCATCATGAATTCATGAATTTTGACGAAAACATCATGATGTCCGACCCCAAAAACCCCCACACACTAATTTTGAATGGAATCACGCTATAATCATCAAACTCGTCGCCATTTTGGAGCCGCCATCTTAAATTCGTGGATTTTGATCTCCGACATCAAAAACCCCCATATACCAATTTTTATTGAAATCGGGCTATAACCACAAAACTTGTCGCCATATTAGAGCCATCTTGAATTTATGAATTTTGACAAAAAATATTCGTGATCTCTGTCCCCGAAAACCCCAACATACCAATTCTGAATAGAATCGAACCATAATCACAAAATTCGTCCGCCATATTGATTTTTCTCTAGCAAAAATTCCGTAATGCATTGTTACTGGAATTATGAACACCTTCCAAATTTCATGTTAATCGGACAACAAGAAGTGGATTGAAATTCACTTACAAGATTTGAACTAAACATACATACAAATGTGGAGTTAAATGAAGGCTTGTAATGAAAGAAATCTGAGCCGCCATTTTTAATTTCCATGATAAGTCTTTAATCCGCGACTCATAAAATACTTAGATGACGATTTTTTGTCTAAATCAGACAATGATAAAATTGCAGCCGTCATTTTGAATTTTGTCCTGAAATTTGTCATAGATGATGTAGAGAATACCTTTAGTGTTGAATCGGACTATAAATGATAGATTTTGTTTTTAATTTCAAATTTTCATCATATAGAAATACCAAATTGTATTTCCATGGAATCCTTTTTGCTTGCATGACAAATTTCAAGTGAATCGGACATGTGAAAGTTTTTTTTTACATTGATATCAAACATATTCTTGTACACAAGTGAACCCTCAATTGAAGTGTATTAAAAATACTGTTTTGAACACCTTAAAACGGCACGGCACTGTGCAAGAGATGTTTTGTTTAGGTTCCTCTATCATATACACAAAACATTACATGTCCCGCCGAAATTATGTTCGCTTCAAAACATTGCAATGTAAATTTAGCATCGGGCCTATCTAGGGTTTCCTTATTGATCTGAGAATGGAACGAAATGATCTACTTACCACAATTTATTATTGAAAACAAAAAATTCACTAATTGACAACACCAAAATCGTAAGATTTTCGGTAAAAAACTTCGTAAGGTTCTCGCATTCCAAGAAACACGTGTTCGAGTGGCCAGATCACCGCCTGCTGAAGTATCGAGGCTTAGAATACTAGATCGGCCTCTTTCACGAAAACAGCAGCACTCAGTAGGCGGAAACACCATGTCCCCGTTAAGAGTGAATGGAACACCACAGGTGTCGCGGAGCGACACCAGGAAATATATATAGCATGTACGATTTAATGTTAGATGTGTGAAGTGTAAATTCCGGAACAATAAATCAGTACCCAAACTTATATTGTGTATTTCCAGAATATTACACCTCCAGATGTTACCTGAAATCAAGAGAATTTATGAATACATTCCTATAATGAATCTCTTGAAAAGATCAATTTCAAATCGAAAACTATTCACCATAACAACATATATATATATATATATATATATATATATATATATATATATATATATATATATATATATATATATATATATATATATATATATATATATATATATATATCGAGAATGAGAGAAATCTGTTACGAATCCAAAAAGACACACCATCCGTCTACAGCCTGTTTCATGGTTTCCCAATCATCAGGACGGCTTGTGGTCTCTCTCAAAGAGAAATCTGTTACGAAAACGTGCACTTTAACAAAAAAATTTTAAAACAGGTCACTAACAATTTGTTAGATAGGCCTACCCACGATATCAATAGTCGTACTTCTCATGCGTTTAACGCAAACATCGATATCGAGAATGAGAGAAATCTGTTACGAATCCAAAAAGACACACCATCCGTCTACAGCCTGTTTCATGGTTTCCCAATCATCAGGACGGCTTGTGGTCTCTCTCAAATTCGCATCAGATTTCTCGTTGGTTCATAGCCTTAGGCCAATACAAACATGTGAATTGCATCAGATTATTGATAGTAACATCTATAATCTGTGCGATGTTTGGGTTAAACGCATGAGAAGTACGACTATTGATATCGTGGGTAGGCCTACAACAAATTTTTAGTGACCTGTTAAAGTGCACGAAATCTCGTGATTTTAAAATTCCACGATGTTAGGTTTAAGCTTCACCGCACAGATTATAGATGTCACTATCAATAATCTGATGCAATTCACATGTTTGTATTGGCCTAAGCTATGAACCAACGAGAAATCTGATGCGAATTTGAGAGAGACCACAAGCCGTCCTGATGATTGGGAAACCATGAAACAGGCTGTAGACGGATGGTGTGTCTTTATGGATTCGTAACAGATTTCTCTCATTCTCGATATCGATGTTTGCGTTAAACGCATGAGAAGTACGACTATTGATATCGTGGGTAAGCCTATCTAACAAATTGTTAGTGACCTGTTAAAGTGCACGAAATCTCGTGATTTTAAAATTCCACGATGTTAGGTATAAGCTTCACCGCACAGATTATAGATGTCACTATCAATAATCTGATGCAATTCACATATATATATATATATATATATATAAATATATAAAAATATATATATATATATATATATATATATATATGATTGGAGAAAAAGTTGTTGTTGTTTTCATATACCTAACAAAAGTTTGATATATCTCTCTCCCAGAATGTTTCACTACATCGTTTTGAATCAAAATATTTCATTTACCAATATAAATTATAGTAATGACAGAGTTGATATGTATTTGATTTGCGGAGAATGTAGAAAAAAGTAACAGAGCCGCAATGAGATTGTACGTGCATAGTTGCCAAAATCGTCAATGTCCAACTCATAATTATTTTCTTAAATTGGAAGCTTATTTGTAGGGAGAGGAAAATGTTCCCAATAATCTTCTTTTAGAAAAAATTCTTCATTTTCAATAGAATGAAGCCACCCCACTATGATAGGTTGTTCCTATCTAGGAGGAATATTTGGAGAACACCACTGTTCATTATTGAACACACATTACGATGAACATTTTGAGACATTTGAGAGATGGAGTACGATGGGCTCGACCTGCAGGACGTGAAGTTTTGCAGTTACGGGATAGACGAGCAATCCTGTGTAGTTATTGTGGAACAGTTAGAACACGTGATCGAAAAATGGGTTGACCAATTATTCATATGAATGAAACTTATACTAATTGGCCACATAGCAGAAAAAACGCTAAGTATCCTCAAATAGTGTCGAAGGGCTATGGGAAGTCTGTGCAAAAAAAACAGTAGTAGAAGATATATGGGGAAATAGTTTCATGGATAATTCAGTATTTTGATGACGTAAACTATGCCATTCACAAGAAATGGCTTGATATAAGATTTACACCTGATTGTCACCCACGTCATTCATTTATCAGAGATTAGGCGCCGTACCATAATATGTAGATCCAAAAATAGCTGTATCTCCATCAAGCAGCGGTTACAAAATAGCCTTACTTAAATCTCAGATTTAGTTTGGAACTACCTATTGGGATCGAATAATTCCAAGTGGAAAAAATAATCACTCCTAGTTTTTTTTTAACAAAATAACAGAGTTTTTTCTTGATATTAGTGAAAATGAGATATGAAAGTTGGTGGAGTATAATCAAAGGCGAAAGTTCATTTATTACAAACATAGGGGTAAATCGTCCAGAATGAGGACGGCGCGGGTTAATTAGCGCATGCGCTAATTAAGAGGTAGAATATATCACATATTTTCCCCCTACAAAAAAATACATAATACTCTGATTTGTTGAAAATATGAACAGGATGTTCCTGAAATTGTGACAAATTTTTTTGATTCTTCATCTAACAAAATTTGTTGATAGGCCGAGGATAGGTCTAATTTTGTAAAATGTTCTCCTTCCTTGTAACTTTACCAGCACATCCTTTATTTTTGGTAAGGGATATTTATCAATTTCTATATGGGAGTTAAGTGTTACTTTGAAATTCCCGCATATCCTAACACTACCTCCTGGTTTCAAAACAGGGACGATGGGTGTACCCCAATCACTATAATCAACTGGTTCTATAACACCCAAAGCCTGTAACCTCTCCAGCTCCGCTTCCACCTTTCCTTTTATTGCGTATGGTAGCGGACGAGCCCTGAAACATTTTGGTGTTACCGAATCAGATTTCAAGTTAATTTTCATTACGCCCTTTGTAAATGTGTCAATTCTGGGCTGAAATACATCTTTATAATTTTCCCTTAAAAATTGGAGGTATTTCGGAAAATCTATGAAATTCAATTTTGGAATACTTAGGTCAAAACGACAAAAAAAATCTCGTTTCAGTAATGGCGGACCTGTTGCATTCTTAATAACATAAATATTCAAATTAGATTTCTTATTTTGATAAATTATGAGACATTCAATAGAACCTCTAGGAGGAATTTCGTTCCCATTGTACAGTTTGAAAATTTTACTCGTAAATATCAAAGGTTTGTCACTAAAATATTGCTTATAAAAATTTTCTGAAACAACACTAAAGCTAGATCCTGTATCTAATGTAAAAACAAAAGGTTTGTTTTCAATAATCACGTCAATGTTAATCGAATTTACTTGACTATCAATATTAACTAAGGAATAATCAGATGACTCCAGAAAATGCTGTGAGTTTTGTTTATTGTCATTGTTTTTACTTGGGCACACAGGTGCTAAATGACCTTTTTTTTGCATTTATGGCAAAAACAGTCTCGAAATGAACACCTCGCTTTTTCGTGATTCTTCCTACCGCAAACCTCACATTTTGGAAACGTTTGTTGATTGGAAATAGATGAATCATGCGCCTTACCATTGTCGTGACCACTCCTACCGGCTCGATTTGTCGGTAGAACATTATGTCTTCCTGAATAGTTACCAGCATAATGAATTTCTGGTTCGTGTTTTACGAAAACGGCTGACTCGCTTTGGACAGATGGATGGGCGGCTGATTTGGTGGTTGCAATATTTACCGCTGCCTCCAGTGTCACGGTAACTTTCTCCTCGAAAAGGCGGTCTTGAACTGCACCCCTGTCGTATCCAATTATGAACTGATCTCGTAACACCATCTGAAGATGGTCCACACTAAAGTCACACAAAGCTGCTAACTCCCGTATTCGCGCACTCCACTCTCTGGCCGATTCACTAGATGATTTACGCGCAGTGTAAAATTTATAACGCCCTGCAAAAACTGGCAAACTTATTTTGAAGTAATCTGAAAGAAGTTTAATCAAATCATCATACTTTTTTGTCTCTGGTTCCACAGGTAAACATAATGTAACGTAAATAAACTTAACTTGGTTCTACTAATTCATTTAACACTTAATCTACAACTTAATTTATATTACTACTCCACTGGTATAGCTCGATCGTATGGGCTCGTTCAGACTGTGTACTCCCTCTTGAGGGCTGTCTATTTATCTCCGATACAGCATTCTCGATGTTTCGAATTCGGACGGTTGGCGACGGCATGTTCCAATTGTTTCCAATATTGACCGTTGTTTTCCGCGGAAGAGCGACTGGATGGTTCTCGAATATCTCCGGGGATGATCTCATCGCTGTCGATGGCAACGTGTGAGGCGACAGGTCCGGCCTAGGTTCGTTACATTGCCCCCTTCTTAAAGACATTTCGTCCCGAAATTTCATCCTTGGAGTGTGACGATATCTGCATGACTCCCCATATCTGCACCGTGAAGTTCGATGGAAGTAACACTCCACGGTCTTCATGATCGGTCGTGGAAGAGGGTTACAGCAAACCAAAATCCTGATGCCGCTGGATCTGAATATCGCCTCCAGCATACTTCTTATGACTCTCCAGTCCAACCCATCAATACCACAGGATAGTTTTGGAATTGCTAGATCCGCCAGATTCTGGTCCACCATAGTATCTCTTAGTTTGGTGAGACTCTTCCAGACATCTTCATAGGACGGTTTATCTTGGGAATGCCTCTTGGTAACTAGGTAGTAGATGTTTCTCTGGCCTTTCTTCAACTGTAGCACCCACCACCTTCTGGATTCTGCTCCCGCATTGTTTGGAGTTGACCAAATTTCTTGGAGAACACTACGGCGATGCCCTGGACATTCGAAGATCTTCTGCCACACAGTGCGCTAGTGCGTAGTCAGCAGGCACCTCGAAAGGTCTCGTGACTCCTCTCTAGTAACCCCATGTAGAACTTTCTGCCCGTTTGAATACAAGGACATAAACTTCTCGAACGTCATATCATCCTCCGGTGGCTTGAGGGTGCGAACTTGGTCATGGTTTCCAGCGTAAGGGCCAACCTGTTGAAATGGACGACCCTTGGTTTCCCTCGGGTGGCTTATGGATTCGGTACACAAGGTCGTTTATCCTTTTCACGATTTTATACGGGCCTTCCACGAGTTCCGCAACTTTGGTGATAGTCCACGACGACGTTTGGGGTTGTACAGCCAAACCAGGTCATCAACCTTAAATCCTCCAGCGTCGGCCTTGATGTCATAGGTCTTCTTCATTTTATCGCTGGCACTCTGGATGTTCAACCGGACTCGTTCGTGGATGTCGTCCATTCTCTGCCGAAGTTTGCTGACGTAGTCTTCTCCCGCAGTGTCTTGTCCTGGCGGTATCCCAAACTTCAGGTCACAAGGCAGTCGCAGTTCTCGGCCCATTATAATACTAGCAGGAGTTTGACCGGTTGACTCGTGTACTGCGGATCGATAGGCCATCAGGAACAAATGAAGATACTGGTCCCAGTCTCTTTGATGGTCAGAGACAACCTTGGACAAGTGGCGGTTGATCGTCCTGTTCATCCGTTCCACCATTCCATCGGACTGCGGATGTAGGGCCGTGGTTCTTGTCTTGCGGATGTTCAGTAGTAGACATATTTTTTGGAAAAGGTTGGATTCGAAATTTCTGCCTTGATCCGAGTGCAGCTCCATTGGAATACCGAATCGACATATCCACTCTTTCACCAAGACGTCGGCGACGGTGATGGCTTCCTGGTTGGGCGGGGCATGGCTTCCGCCCACTTACTGAAGTAGTCCATTGCCACAAGGATGTATTTATTCCCGTGGTCGGATACGGGAAACGGGCCGGCGATGTCAATGGCGATTCTCTCGAACGGGCTGCCTACGTTGTACTGACGCATCGGGGCCTTGGGTCGTATTCGAGGTCCATTGCTAGCAGCGCATACAGCGCACTTCCTGCACCAGTCCTGGACGTCAGCTTGACAATTGGCCCAGTAAAACCGTTGCCTCACTTTCTGCAGGGTCTTCGTCACTCCCAGATGTCCTCCGGCGACTCCATCATGGATTTCCCGCAGCACTTCCTCTCTTCTGTTCCTGGGAATAATTATTTGGCGTCTGTCTTCCCCACCAATATCGGCCTCCAGCACACGTTTCAGGATCCCATTGTCCAGAATAAGAGAGTTCCATTGTGCCCAATAGGACTTGACAGCCGGCGAGTAACCTGCGACTTCCTGCCATGATGGTCTTCGATTGCCCTTCTTCCAGCTGACTAAGCCAAGGTCGGGGTCTCTCTCTTGGTCTTTCTGGATCTTGCTGTCATTCCAGTTGTCATCCATTGCCGCGGTTCTACAAAGTGTTGCTTCTTTCTCTTCTGCTCGTCGGCAATGTGAGCAATCATCTGGACATGGTCTTCGCGACAAGGCATCTGCATTCTTATGGCTAGTTCCGGCTCGATGTTCGATCTCGAAATCGAATCCTTGGAGTCTCTCGATCCAACGTGCTACTTGTCCCTCAGGATTTTTGAACTGTAAGAGCCATTTGAGAGCTGCATGGTCAGTTCTCAACAGGAATCTTCTTCCATATACGTACTTGTAGAAGTGTTCCACTCCCTTTACAACGGCTAACAGCTCTCGCCTGGTGACACAGTAATTGCGCTCTGGTTTGCTAAGCGTCTTGCTGAAATAACCAATGACCTTCTCCTGTCCCTCCTGGATCTGAGATAGGACAGCTCCAAGTCCCACGTTGCTGGCGTCAGTATCCAAAATGAATTTCCCTTTGGGTAGGGGATAGCTCAGTATAGGTGCGTTGATCAAAGCTCCTTTCAGCTTCCTGAATGAGTCTTGACATTCTTCGGACCACTGGAACTTGTTTGGCCTTCCGTGAGCTTGGTCAGTGGTTTAGCGATGTTGGCGAATCCCAGCACATATCGGCGATAGTATGTGCATAAACCAAGGAAACTTCGAAGTTGGTGAATGTCTTTTGGGATGGGCCAATCCTTAACAGCTTTGATCTTCTGGTCGTCCACTGCTACTCCTTCCCCAGAGACAACGTGGCCGAGGTATCGTACTTCTTTTTGGAACAGATGGCATTTCTTAGGGCTCAGTTTCAATCCGGAGTTCCTCAGTCGCAGGAATACTTCCTCCAAGTTTTTCACGTGGTCCTCAAACGATCTGCCGACCACAATTATGTCGTCGAGATACACTAGACACGTGTTCCATGAGAGTCCCTTCAGTACTGTTTCCATCAATCTTTCGAATGTGGCGGGAGCATTACAGAGCCCGAATGGCATAACGGTGAACTGCCACAATCCTGAGCCGATGGTAAAAGCAGTCTTTTCTCGATCTTCCTGAGCCAGTTCTACTTGCCAGTATCCACTCTTCAGATCAAGGGTCGAGAAAATCGTGGAACCAGCCAACGTGTCTAGGGTGTTATCTATTCTCGGGAGAGGGTAACTGTCCTTCTTCGTGACATTATTAAAATGGCGATAGTCTACACAAAAGCGTGTCGATCCATCCTTTTTCTTCACCAGTACGACTGGAGAGGACCAGGGACTGTCAGATGGTTCGATAACTCCTTCTTTTCCCATATCGCTGACTATTTTGTCAGCCTCTTCCTTCTTGGCAAGAGGAAGTCTTCTTGCTGATTGCCGGATCGGTCGGGCACCCCCAGTATCAATCTGGTGCTGGACCACATTAGTTCGACCTCCTTTTTCTTGTCCGGTATCGAAGATGTCTTGGTACTTCTTAACTAAATCTCTTAGTTTGGGCTGTTGAGCTGGTTTTATATCTTTGGAAGAGATGGCAACTAATTTTTCTAGTTCTGTGGGCAAGTTGTTGGGTTGGTTAATCGTACCTCGTACACTCCGGATCACTGAGGAAACTGGCGAGCAGTGCCCCAATATTGTTCCTTTCTTCAAGGTCACTGGAAAATAATTGACATTCATGACCCTTACGGGCACAAATTTGTCAGCACGCAACAAGGTCTTCCCTAGTGCAATCCCTCGTCCAATTTTCTCATCATGAAGTTTGGGCTCGAACATCACCACGTTTCCACTGCTCGTACTCCCGTCCAGGCGAGCCTCCAGAATGGTTTCAGCCCTCTCAGGTACGCTTACATCTTCAGCCAACAACACACGGATCAACCCCTCACTTCTTCCATGAAGCACCAGCTCTTCTCCGTTGACACGTAGGACGCCGTCTTTGAAATCCAATTCAAACCCTCTGGAATTCATGATGTCCATTCCGATGATTGCATCGTCTTCGATGTCCGCTACAAGTGCCTGATGTTTCACTTTAGTGCTGCCCAAAATTATTTCAATCGGTAGCTCGCCATATACAGTAGCTGGCTCCCCTGTTGCTGTGCGTAGCTTCCAAGTTGTCGGTTCAATCCGTTCCGGTGTTCTGGCAAAGGAAGGCCCGAGAATTGTCCTAGTCCACCTGTATCTAGCAGCATGGTGCAAGGCTCGTTATTGATGAGACCGTCTACGAAGACACCTTTGTTCTGTCGTTGAAGGATAGCGACATATGCGTTGTTAACCGAGGCTTGCCGGACACATGCCGACGATTGCCCCTTCTCGTCGACCTTTTTAGTTTTCCTGCATCGGAGTCGATGAATGTTGGACATTTGCTACGCACATGTCCAATTTTGCCAATTCCGGCAACAACTCCTTCAGAGATTGTTTTTCACTTTTCTTATGGCAGCTTCCAAGTTAGCAGGCTCCGGTGAGTCTTCCTCAATCGTTTGAAACTTACTTTGGGTTTTGCAGCATTGTTTTGCTGCTTCGAATTCCAAAGCTCGTGCCAGTGCGTCTACGAGATGTATTGGACGAGCTAATATCAACGCTTGTCTGGTTTCTCGGTCACGGAGTCCATCCAAGAATGCCTGAACCGCTAATCGCTCCATTACATTTTCCGGTGTGGCTGGATATGCGAGACGAACCAAGCGTGCAATGTCAGCTTCGAATTCTTGTAAGGATTCGCCCGATTTCTGGCAGCGATTCTTCAGTTGGGAGTGGTATACGTGTTCCAAATGGGCCTGGCCATATCGTAATTCTAGATGTTTGATCAGCTGATCATAGTCCTCCTGTTCTTGGGCGGTAAGAGTTTGTAGAATATTCGTCGCTTCTCCACGTAATGCAAGTGTTAGTGCTACAGCTCTTTCCCCTGCATTCCATCCATTTGCTTTGGCCGCTGCTTCAAACTGTCGGCGGTAATTTTCCCATGGAGTTTTTCCGTCGAATTGAGGCGGCTTCATGGAAAGCTTCCCTATTTCAGAAATGACCTTGACATCTTTTATACCCTCTTGAACTTTATCCAAGTTCAAACTCAAGTCCAGCATTGCATTTTCGTTAACCATCTCTGTGGGGCGCACTATTAATTCGTTTTTCCAGCTTACTGATCGTTTCCTTTATTTTGTCCATTTCTGCCTCGATTCCGTCTTTGATTTCATCGCTGATTATTTCCTTCATCTTGTCCATCTCTGCCTCGACGGTTCCTATTCTTTTTTCTAGACGATTCGCCACACCACAGAGTTCTTTTTTTAGGCCTTCCGTGTTTTCAAGGAGCTTATCTTCCAGGCTTCTTGAATTTTCTTGAAGCTTCTCTTCCAGATTTCTAGAAAGCTTCTCTTCCAGATTTATAGAATTTTCTTGAAGCTTCTCTTCCAGATTTCTAGAATTTTCTTGAAGCTTCTCTTCCAGATTTCTAGAATTTTCTTCAAGCTTCTCTTCCAGATTTCTAGCATTCTCTTCCAGGCTTCTTGAATTTTCTAGAAGCTTCTCTTCCAGATTTCTCGAATTTTGTTGCAGTTCTCCTTTCCGGATTTAGTAGTTTCTTCGAGTTTATTCTTCCTTCTTGTATAAGTCCTTCTGCAAGTCTTTCCTGGAGTACTTGCTTTTTACCCGTTGTTTCCAGTTCCCTTTCCTCCAATTCCTGTTTCAATTCCGCTACCTTCAAGTCCGCAAGACGCACTTTTCTTGAACACATTTTGTCTTTGACGAGGTATCAGTCTGTTTCACACGAAAAAGTTTATCAGTTTGTTAAAAATTCACTTCGCGAATTCTTTTCCACGGGCCACCAGTCTATTGTCTGTTTCACGCGAAGAGTGTATCAGTTTATATTCCCACGCACAATTGTCCACTTCGCGAAAACCGGGCCACTGTCTATTTTCTGTTTCACGCAAACAGTGTATCAGTTTATATTCCCACGCACAATTGTCCACTTCGCGAAAACCGGGCCACTGTCTATTTTGGGCGTACAAAAAGGTCTATCAATTTATTTTTCTGACTATCCACTCCACGATCACTTGTTTATTTTCAAAATCTCACTTCCGACACCAATTGTAACGTAAATAAACTTAACTTGGTTCTACTAATTTATTTAACACTTAATCTACAACTTAATTTATATTACTACTCCACTGGTATAGCTCGATCGTATGGGCTCGTTCAGACTGTGTACTCCCTCTTGAGGGCTGTCTATTTATCTCCGATACAGCATTCTCGATGTTTCGAATTCGGACGGTTGGCGACGGCATGTTCCAATTGTTTCCAATATTGACCGTTGTTTTCCGCGGAAGAGCGACTGGATGGTTCTCGAATATCTCCGGGGATGATCTCATCGCTGTCGATGGCAACGTGTGAGGCGACAGGTCCGGCCTAGGTTCGTTACAATAAATTATGCACCACCTTGTATGCATCCTCGTTGAATGCGTTCAACAGGATTGCTTTCTTACGGTCCTCTTCCATAATTGCATTCGCTTTGTAATAATTTTCGATGCGCCTTTTAAATATCTCCCAGTCTGAATTTGCCGGGTCAAATTCGCGTAAATGACCGATGCTGGAAACAGCCATTCTATGCACTCTTCACTGGAACACGTGAATTACTTTAGTTTGACACGTGGATTCTTTCAGAATAAAATTAATTTGAACATTATTCCACTGTTAAAACGTCCTCGTCGCCACTATGTGATATTCTGGAACTAATACACAATAAAAGTTTAGGTACTGATTTATTGTTCCGGAATTCACACTTCACACATCTTACATTGAATCGTACATGCCATATATATTTCCTGGTGTCGCTCCGCTCCTGTGTTTCATTCACTCTTAATTAGCGCATGCGCAAATTGGGAGGTTGAATATATCACAGAAGGCAAAGGATATAAGTTTCATTCATGATAGAAGGTATCAGTGTCTATGTGCAATGAATAACAAATTATACAGTGAAGTCCAACAAATAAAAAAAATAATCCATTACTGCAAATTTGTTGAAGTTGATTGGTACATATTCTTTTTTAACGTATGCAATTCTACAACTCCTTTTTTTTCTGTGGATTTCTTGTCAATATCAGTCCCTATGTATTGAGAGATTGTCATTGTGTTATACCTACATAAGTCTGAAGCGAGTATTGATGGTAACCAAAATGGCTCTGAAAATATACAATGTATCATTGAAATGAAATTACAAATTTGTCCTACAAATAATTAGAAAAAATTATATGTTCAAATTTAACCCATTTCAACTTCATAGGACCCAATCAAATTATAAATATCTGTCCCCACTTACAATACCATGGTGAACTGTTTCCACATATCGTGGTCACCGGGTATATTTTTTCACTTATAATTAGATTTGCTCCGATTGTTCGGAAGACTTTGCGCTAAAGTATCAACCATTATTTTTAGAAAATCTCTAGAAAGGTCTTAAGTCTACACCGAATGGTAACCAAAGTCACTCCACACTAGGAAGTATTATTTCATTGATAAAACATTGATGCATCTTGGGTTCAATATTTTCTTCTTTGATCGTGAAATGAATTGTTGTCGCATTTCGAAAATAATTCGCTCTCAGGAACAAAGAGTAATATTTTTCACCAAACCCTCATTGTTTATGTGCATAGACATAAAATGTGTTGATTAGGATAAGTTTTCTCTGCTTCCCTCCCCCAGAGAGCCATAGAACTGCGCGAAAGTCTCTCTTGTTATTCTGAGGTTTTTGCCTTTATCAGTATTTAACCCTTGCCTTTTGAGCACCGTAACTTTCTGCAATATTTTCGTCATCCCTCGGGGATACGAGAAACGTGCGAGAGTAAATCCCAATTCTTTCATGCTGTTCCTTTCCTCACTTGTTCATACCACATCGAGTTATTCGGGTTCAATGTGTTTTCAATTAAAGTATAACAAGCTGAAAATGAAAGAAACATATTGAAACATCAGTGCTGCATCGGAAAACTGCGAATTGCCAGAATGAGGCAGGCAAACTGATGGCTTTGTTGAAAGAAATGGGTTTCAAAAAGATCTTATTCATACATGGCACCCAAGCTGTATAACTCGCTACCTGACACCGTCAAAACATGGAATGGCCTATAACCATTCAAAAAAGAATTAAAAAAACATATCTTCAATAAACCCAGGGAAACGATTAAAAACTTAACAGAGAACACATAATATTTCGTGTGACTATTGACTAACTGTACCTCTTATCAACTATTACTATCATTGTTATAGCTATTAATCAACAAAATACTTATTAACACAACCCATTTTAACATGTACTCATTCCTGCTTATCATACTGTGAATTTTAATCTTTATTCTTTATGTTCTACAAATACCTAGTACAAATAAGTCCTACATGTCCTCTATACATATATGTATATGTCCTACTTATGTTTATTTCTCGAAACAACAATTAATTTACTTATCGAGTATCATTTATTGATAAACTATATGAATCCTTAGAATAGATATAATCTAATTTTAAACATATTTCATTGATTTTATATTTATCATATCTTAAAACCATGTACTTTACTATTATTAATATTGTTAACAACTTAGTACGTTATTTTTTTCAATCGATTAATTAAAAAAAAGATCGGTAGAGGAAAGTAATATAAATACCTTACTGCTCAGATGGATATATACAATGCTGGAAAGCAGAATCATTGTAGCTGCTCTTGGAAAGAAAACGGTCAAAATGGCAGCAAAAAAGGGTTGGCTCCAAGGTGGGATTCTATCGCCTTTGCTGTGGTCACTGACCGTGGATAATCTGATAGTGAAGCTACAAGAATCTGGAATTACGACTCAAGGTTACGCCGATGACCTGGTCGTCACTATTAGGGACATACATGACGAAGTAATATCCAATCGCATGCAGACAGCTCTAATTATAATCAGAAGCTGGTGCGCAAAGGAGGGACTTAGCAAATCTTAGCAAAACAGAGTTGGTTCCATTCACGTAGAGGCGTTAGTGTGACCTGAAAGCCTCAACTCTGGATGGAACCCAGCTTACTTTTTCCAATGAGATCAGATACCAGGGTGTCCAAGGCTACAGCGGCAACCTGGACGTGCCGCAGAGTTTTTGGCAAAACATTAGGTTTGAAGCTGAAAATGATATGCTGGTTATATCAAAGGATTATTGAACCCATGGTCACCTATGCCTCATTAGTATGGTGGCCAAAAACCCAACAACACTCGTTCCAAATCAAGCTGCAGGAAGTGCAGAGGTTAGCCTGTCTGAGAATTACAGGGGCAATATTCACGTTCCCCACTGCAGCACTAGAGGAAATGCTGAATCTTCCGCCACTGCACTTCTGTGTAATGAAAGAAGCGGCAAAAAAATCCTTCAGACTGCACCAGGCATCAAACTCGAAGGCTAAAAACTGATTGGACATCTGAAAGTTCTGGAAAATATTCCCCTAGAATCCAGGTACAAGCCGTCAGATATTGTGTATGGAGTGCTTATAAATAACAACCATATATTCACAACGAACGGGCCTCAACTAGAGAGGAATGCATCAGTATGGGATACTGATGGTTCCAAAATGGACGAAAGGGCTGGAGTGGGAGTAACGGGTCCCAAATTCAGGCTCTCAAAATCCCTAGGCAAAGCGCCAACAATTTTCCAAGCAGAAACCCATGCTATATGAGTTTGCGCCCAAGAATGCTCCGAAAGAGGCTCCAGGGGGCCCCCATCGAAAAAGAGTTTCGGCGCTGGGAAGCTGACCAAATTGAAACCCACTGAAATAAGGTTTCAGGGCAGAGACAAACGGATAGGCTTTTGAGCCCATAGACGAAAAAAGCTGAACAGCTCCTCGAGTTGGACAAGAGAGACTTGAAACTAGTAACGGGACTGCTCACTGTTTTCTTTCTGAGGTATCACCCCAAAAAAATGGATAGATCAGACAGTGAACGGTGACGCAGTAACGGCAAATTACTGCGAGAAGTTTGCTGAAACCTCAGAACACCTGCCTTGCGACTGCCAAGCGCTGTTTTGCAAAAGGCTTGAGTTCCTCGAAGGGGTTCCACTAACGCCCTCAGACATCAGGAACTTAGCTCCCAGGAAACTGATACGCTTAGCAAGGACTCTCGGAATCCGGGTCTTGAATAGATGAAGGGTTATGTACAAAAGACAGGTCTAGGTACGAAGAGGCTGGAGAGCCATACCGACCCCCCCACAATCTACAGGAGTAGTTGAAATCTCAGATCCTGAATTCAATGGGCATAATTTAAACATTCTTTTTAACTTTTTCATAGAAAATTCATATCCAAAAACTTTACTTAATATAAATTTTTTTCGTCCCACTTAGAAGTACAAGCCCTAAACAGTAATGACTCGAACATTGTCTCAAAGAACAATGGAACTAACACTACCCCCACTCAACCTTTTTCCACTTCATTGCCATATATGAGAGGGATCAATCCCAATTTCTCCAGATTATTTCACTATCCTGAAAAAATTCAAATATCATATAGAACAGTTCTGACAATAAGATCAATTCATAATAAAGCTGAAGATAAAACTCCATTACTTTCAATGTCAAATGTAATTTATACTATTCCTTGTTATGGTTGTGATAAACAATATATTGGTCAAACGCAAAGATCATTATCGAACAGAATAATTTCTCATAGAATTGACTGTGCTCTGGCAGAAAATGTGAATAAATTTAACCACCAGATGAATAACGAATCAGTGAAAGTGCTACCGACAGAGTCACATCCATCTAAGAGAACAACTGTATAAATAAAATACAGATATTAACCATTTGAGTTCAGATCTACTCTTACTCAATGTCTTCAGATATCAATCAAAATGGACAACAATGTAATATCAAATAATGGCTTTTTCAACATTACCGCCACCTGGTAACATCGGTTGGTACTAATCTAACAGTGGGCACAACTGTAACTGTAACAATTCTCAAGTGTCGTTGGCTTAAATTTAATCGCGGGATTTATTCCTAACCTGTCAGTGTCACTTGTCACACCACATAGAGTACACATTTATATTTATTTAATTTTAAACAATGCTAATGTGGTTGTATTAACTTTGAACTCCGTTTTATCAATTGATCTAGCTTTTTTTCTTTTGTATCACTATGTTAGATCAATATGTTCAACATCATTGGAACCAACTTCAATGAAGTTGTGAATAGCATAATGTTTCGCACTCGAATATGTATTACTATTGGTTTTTTCATCTGTCGTAGTCTCCCTGATGATGGAAAATCACACTTCCGAAAGATTGGATAAACCTTATAGAGTTTACTTTTTCATTGCTGCTCACCTCAATATCCCTAGTTTTATATATATATATATATATATATATATATATATATATATATATATATATATATATCTATTTCGATAATATCCCCCTAATACTGTCTGTTCACATCGTATGATGTATCATACCGAGAAAATTGATCATATTTTCAATAACAAAACCTCTACTTAATCAAATCAAACGATGTATAAAAACAAAAATCCTGTGGATACAGAATATTTTCACAAAATCACATTCGATGCTTTCTACCTCTAGCAATGTGCATGATGAATAAGTCCATTTATTTGCAATGGAGCCAAATCAACTTTGTTTAAAGAAATCTAACCGTAAAAGAACTGATGAATTGCGAATGTGCTAATGGGTTAAAATATCATAATCCCCATATAAATACTTATTTTTCAATTGAACTTCATTCGTTGATGAAAAACTAGTAGGTAAGTGGAACGTTAAGAGATTCACAGTGCTGAACTAAATGTATTTGCTGGGGTCAGCTCAAAAGCTATTCTACAATCAACTGATTTTGGTAAGAGTGGTTTTTCTATCCTGGCTTCCGTCGACTCAAGATTACTTCCATGGGTTTATCTCGAGACAACACACGTACAATTGGGGCTATAATTGCTATCTACAGCGACAAAGAATAGATCTATTTCAGTATTATCCCAACTCAACAAGGTTGGCCATTACACTCTTTCTGTCATGAAAACACTTGTCTCGGGTACAGATTAAAAATATGAAAAAAACTCCATAGTCATTCGTTTCAATTTGCTCGGAACTTATCATGTGATATTCCAGTTATTTCACAACCACATCAAACCTTCGGATAAAGTCATTCTTGGTTATCCTTTCAACCGTGGTTTCGTCAAGCATTAGAAAATGTACATAATGAAAATAATAATGATTTTCGTACAATGTTGAAACTTGTACTACCATAACAAAAATATTTTAGCGTGCATTATATTTGAGGAGTTTTGGATACATAAACATAAAAAATATGTTTCTGTATTTTGAGCTACTTTTCCGCTCAAGAAAATTAAGTATTACTCAATCATTGTGATAGAGTGGTCGTATAGATCTGAATTTTAATTGTAAACCAATTGTTGAATGGCCTACTAGAGTCACTAAAGATACATGCACAATAATTGATCAAATCTTTTTGAATTTTAATAATACTGGCATATGTTTTGTCGAAGACAACTCGTTCTCCGACCACAGGAGTAAATTACTTGAACTAGATATGTTTTCCAATCATAGCCGTGTTAGAAGTTATAGTGAATCTAATATGAAAAATTTCGAGAATGCTCTAATGAATGAGAACTGGTCATCTCTTATTGAAATTCGTCAGTGCGATGAGGCCTTTGAATACTTTTATGAGACATTTATGTTCCATTTTGAAACTAACTTTACTAAAATGAAATATTATAACAATAAAAACAACAAGAAATGGATCAATGACTCTGTTATTGCATCAAGCTCATCTCACAAAGAATTGGCCCGATTAAATAAAATAGACCATTCTTTAAACAATACATATAAAATGGCTAAAAAAGATTTCCCTAACAACTGAGATTAAGGAAGAATACTATCAAAATAAAATATCCAAATCCGATAATAAATCGAAAGCATCATGGGATGTCGTTTCTGAACTAACTAATAGGAAAAAGGGACCGAAAAATATAGTTATTGAAAAAAATGGTACACTAATTGAAGATCCCCAAGTCATCGCAACTGAGCTCGATAGATTTTTTTTGGACGAACCTGGTGAGATAATAAGAAACATAGATCGCAGTTGTATATCTGGGTGTTCATTTTTTAATAATAACTTCATTTTGCACACCCTATATCTTCTTCCTTATACTGAACAAGAATTATTAAGCTTGTTTAATAGAAGATTAAAAAACAAAAAATCCTCTGGTCCTGACGATGTCCCATTGTTTCTACTGAAGAAAACATTACATACAATAATCAACCCCCTAACAAATCTAATTCCCCTCTCCTTCTCTGAGGGTCACTTTCCTAAGATCATTAAAAAAGGTAAGGTTGTTCCGATACATAAAAAAATTATCCGAAGTTAATGAACAATTATAGGCCAGTAACTGTCCCGTACTCCGTTTCTAAGATATTTGAATACGCCTTTCTGGATAGATTCATGAATTTTATTAATGGAAATCCTGAGTAAAAATCAACATGGATTTCGGACAAAGAAATCTACCACTACGGCTCTAGTATCATTGTTCAATTCAATAATTGAATTCGATTGAGGCAGGCAAATGTCCTCCTACAATATTTTGCGATTTGAGCAGGGCATTCGACTGTGTCAATCACACCAAACTCCTGTCAACTCTCGAGAATTATGGTGTTAGAGGGGTCTCCTTGAATTGGATCTATTCTTTCTTGAAAAATCGGGAACAATGTGTTTCCTTACAGTATTGTAACAACCGAAGAACATCAAAGATTGACTCAGAGTCAGTTTATATCAATATGGGTGTCCCACAAGGATCTATTTTGGGTCCCATTTTATTTATATTATACGTGAACCAAATCGAAACTGTTCTGGGAGAAATAAACCACACTGCCTATGCAGATGATTTTTCTATGATTGTGTCAGCTTCTGGCTCCCATTCCATGGTTGAGGAATGTAGCAATTCAATTGCCTTAGCATCCGAATATTTCGATAACAATGATCTATTTTTCAATGCCAATAAAACCCAAATTATTCAATTTCACCATCGCCAGAACATCATTCCTCGACTACAGTTTGATTTTAAAAATTACACCTTCGAGAACAGCCTTGATCCTATAAACATTTTAGGTGTTCATTTCGATCAGTTTCTGGACTGACAAGCTCACTGTAAACAACCAATTTCAAAATTGAACTCCTTGATAAACCTCTTTGTGAATCTGCGTTTTGTACTGGAAATAGATCAATTGCTAAGTTTGTACCATGCTCAGGTGGACTCTAGACTGAGGTAGGGCGTGAGTCTCTGGGGCCTCTCTTCAATGTCTGAAAATGTGTTTATTGCACAGAAACGTATTGTTCGGAGTATAGCAAGGGTGGCAAACACGTTCTCATGTAGAGCAATATTTATCCAATACCATATTCTGCCATTGCCTTGTATTCTCATATATGAAAAATATGTATATGTATTCCAGAACAAAAACAATTTTTTACTGAATGCCAATATTCATAATTTGAACACAAGGAACCTAGAATTGTTACATGTTCCATACGCAAGATTCAAAATTACTTCCGACTCCCCAAACTATCTTGGCCCTAAAATGTTCAATCATTTACCAGATTTGATCAAAAACAGTAATAATATTCCTGTGTTCAAAAGTAGACTTTTTAAAAGAAAAATGTTTTTATAGTATGGGAGAATTTTTCTCTTGATACTTTTGTCTTTATCAATTTTGTAGATTATCTTATGGAAAATAAATGATTATTATTATTATTAAAGAAGTTTTAAAACTACTTTAAGGGCAGTATCTTCATAAGGTGAGTCAATTCAAACCGTCAAACTGTCTTCAAGCCATCGGTTTGCCTGCACATTTTACATAATTTGTATGCAGTTTCTGACATTATAACTCACAGATTGATTTTGAGACAATTCACATACAGAAAAATTTAGGATTGCACCGACAAACGATACAAGGAAATATTCAATCGACAAGAGTGCATGTTTATGCATAGTATTAGTTTTTATCTCAGATTATCATCTGAAATAAAAGCGAGGGACACCATTCAACCAGACTTGGTGAACTCAGACTCAAATTTATTTCAATCATTTTTGCCTCTGCCTGTTCAACTAAACATTCCAAATTGATAAGAAAACAATCAAAAAGGGGACAAAACTCGACCTCACTTGGCTGAATTACTTGCTGACAATCACAATTTGATGTTGATAAGGAGCATATCCAAGATATATAGTGGAAATATTGGTACTCATCAATGGGGCATCCACTATATGTATAACGGTTCAAATAGGAATTGAGTTGCTCAAAACAAAAAGAAATTACCCGAAGGAGAATGAAAGTCCTGTTCTACCTGATCCTTTACCGAGTCTCTGAAGGGACATTTCATTATCAACTGAATAGGTCTTCATGCAGTTTGTCGATTTCATTATAATTGAACCATTATGTATGGAAAAACATGAATATGCTTTCGAACAGAATCACTACAGATAAAATGCCTTCAATCTGGTTAAACCTCTTTCTATATAGTTTGTGGGTCTCTTTTTGATAATTTAATTATGAGTCTTCCTAGAGTCCATGTGGATATTACGCAATTTGCATTGAAATCGGTTGAATATGATTTTTTATTTTAATTTTGTCTCACTTGGTATTTTTAACACGGAAGTAAACTTTGAGTACTTAGAATCAGTATTGGAATATATATATATATATATATATATATATATATATATATATATATATATATATATATATATATATATATATATATATATATATATATATATATATACATATATATAAGTAGGAGATTTAAGCCGGTTCTGGGTCTCCCCCCACCACTATGACGTCACGTGTGACCTCGAATGGTTGCAGGTGTGCAATGTGGTGTGTGTTTGACCTTGAGATTTGACTTTGAGATTTGTCATTGAGTTTTGACATTGGGTTTGGTCGACTTTGAGATTCGACTTCAGTTTTGACCTTGAGTTTGACCTAGAGATTCATAACATTAAGTTTTGACTTTGAGATTTGACCTTGAGTTTTGATGTTGGGATTTTTCATTGAGTTTTGACATTGGGTTTCATCGACTTTGAGATTCGACTTCAGTTTTGACCTTGAATATGAGCTTGAGATTCATAACATTAAGTTTTGACATTGAGATTTGATCTTGAGTTTTGATGTTGGGTTTGTTTCGGCAACCTTAAGATTTGATCTTGAGATTTTTATTTGACCGTAACTAAAGTTGTGGTGTAGGCATACATATTCTGTGTAGTCATGACCTTCATGAATCCTTACACTCTCCAAGCGAGGAGGGTGTTTGTCCTGTGAGAGAGTTAAGAGTGAACTGCGAGTATTGATGAGTGTGTTGATGGTCAAGTACGCAATAACCTTCGCACCGCCATCTACTGGAAATGGGGTGGGGATGTCTCTTATAAAAATGTGTGGAGTCGTTGATGAGAAATCAGATGTTAGATAATATCATCAGAGTGAATACAGAGTACGAGAAGTTTCTCAATTCAGTGATTGTATTTTTTATAAGGTGAAATAATCTATATTTTTTCATACAGTCTTACTATGTCTTTTCTTCCAAAAGTTGTAGATTTGAAGAGAATCAATTCTTCAATAATTGAAAAGAGGATGGGAGATTTTGAACAAAGACCAATATCATCATTACCCATCGGTAAAGCTTTCAACATACTTGGTATGACGATTTGTATAACCCGATATGGGAGATCTATTCTAATGACATTACGTGATGATAATGATACTTTATTCAAATCATGGTTGTCAAAAAGTATTTCGGATGAATTCAATGCGTACGATGTCAGTTGCATAAATGCTTCAGATTTCAAATATACAATAACATATTTGGGTCAGAGTCCACAAGTAGCAGGGAGTTTGAGAACTCGACCTCTAGTAGAATTCAACTACATTAAATGATAATATTGTTTATATGTTAATAGTTAGGATATAGTGATTTTATGTTGAATATAGATATTTCTCCATTAAAAAATAACATTCAGTGTAGAAGTACTATATTTGGAGCATCACATTTTTCTCATGTAAGTAAAATTATTTGAATATCAATGGAATATATTAACAATTATTTTTTTCGTTTCAGTTTTCAATATGTGGATGCATTACTCGAGTCAATGTTGGACGGAAGCCGTGGACATCAATACAGTCATCGAAAGATTGAACTCCTACTTGGATGCTTTGAGTCAAGATGTTCTCCATGCTACAGTCTATGATTTGAATGTTTGCTTCGATGAAGATGAAATCCAAAGATGTGCACATTTATCCGAGAAGTACGTCAAGGGTACAATACTTTGTGAGGAATTCAGCCAAGGAGCCTTAAACTTGCAACAATTCTGTGAAGAAATGATCGAATTGGATCTGGAAGGATTTCTCCACACCCTTTTACCATTCCTACCTGATGACATCATCGAGAAATATCAACTATATGATGAATATGATGATGAATATGATCATGTAGATATTTGATATGAAATAAAACATATATTTACAAAATCTTGTTTATTTATTTTTCCATTATAGATAAACATTATTGATATACTTAAAAAATATTCAGATATAGTACAAAAATAAAATATTGAACATTTCAAAGTGAATTACGAACAGAGCCATCCAATGCATTGTAAGTCAAGAAGGTGTCGTGTATAATGAGTGCATAGACTTTGGTGTTGGCTGGAAATTTAGTTTTTCTTGTTTCGAACTCCAGCTTGATATCCACTGTAGATGATTTTGTAGCATTCGGTTGATGTAAACAA